>VMDO01017338.1:0-45133 GCA_007922755.1 Pedetes capensis | reverse complement strand
GTGCAAGGTCAGATTCTTAGGTGTGCCCTGAAGATGGTGAGTGAAGCAATAGGCTTAAAATAGGGAACTTAAGGAACATGTGTGTATAATACAAATAGAAGAAAGGACTGTAACTAAAGAGTTGAACTCCTTGACATGGGCCCTGGTGTAAAAGAAGAGGAAGGAGACAGGCTAGGATGGACTAGAAGGGTGCTCAGAAGAGACGAGCACACAGCACAAAAGGATGGTCAAGAGGCTGAGTAGATACCTGTTGGGTTTGGTACCTTTTAGTGTATGTTCTTGCTTTAGGTGAGAATTCAGTCAGATGGTTCCTCTATCCCTTCCACTTCTACAATTTTATGATTCTCTATAAAATTTTCTTTACACATGTTCATGTGTGTAATATGCATTATGTATAAATGTTCAAAACAGCTCCACCTGAGAAAGGTTAAGTGCCTCTTTGACTGCAGATGTAAAAATTAGATATGCAGATAATAAAATGATGGGTGCCTCCACATATAAACAAGAATAAAAAGTCACATGGCTAAGCCCTGTTGGCAGGTAGGTAATAAGTTTTAAAAAATCACTGTGACTTTAAGACTATATATTAGCTTCATGTTGCTATAAAAAAAAAACAACAACCTGAAGCAACTAACTTATATAAAGAAAAGACTTATTTTTAGTCATAGTCCTGGAAGTTCTGTTCCAAGATTGGGTGACCCCATTGGTTTTGGATCTCTGATAGGGACAGCAATCATGGTAAGGATCATAATGGAGCAAAGTGCTTACGTCACAAACCAGGAAGCAGAGACAGGATGCAAAGACACAAACAAGAAGGGACTAGGGCCTCACATTTCCTTTCAGGGCCATATCCACAATGAAATAAGGACCTCTTACTGGTCCCCACTTTCTTTCTTTCTTTCTTTTTTTAATTTGCTTAGATTTATTATTCATTGGTATAAAATTTTTTAAATTGATTCTTACGTGCTTTAAGAGCTCTATTTTGCTCTTATGGTACTCAGTTTCTAAGTTTTCTTTTTTTTTATTGGAAATTTTTAATGTACACCTTAATGTGATTCATTCTGACATGCTTTTCATTGTGACATTTCCATATATGCATTTTGCTGTACATTATTCATATAGGTTCCCCCTTACCCTCCCGTATGCTTCCCGCCCTCCCACCCTCCCCATCCCACTTTCTAACAGTCTGTGTTGTTGTTGGGTGCTGTCAAGTCGGATCTGACTCATGGTGACCCTCAGAGGGTTTTCAATAGCTGATTGCTTTGGGATTGCTTCTGGAATGGAATGTCACGACTTTCTCCTGTCTTTGCAGTCCTGGGGATTGAACCTGGGTCCCCAGAGAGTGTGGAGCAGTGCAATACCAAATGAGCTAAAACCCCAGCCCTAAAGGTCTGTAGGAACTCCCAAGTCACACTTGGGCCTTTGGCAGACGTTCAACATCCAAACTATAGCAGACTTTTATCAGCAGCCTTGTCCATATCTCCCTTTTATGACTACCTGGCAAGTGGCTAAGAGTCTCTTAACTCAAACCTCATTTTAAAAATCTGCAAGTGTCTAAGGATTTCATTACTTCCTGAGCCAGGTTGTGAGCTGGATGTGCCGGTCATGCTGTCAGTCTTGCCACTAGTGAGGACCTGTTTGTGGAAGCGTCCCTGGCTTGCGAAGATTTTGAAAGGCTGAGCTTTTGAGTCATTAATTAAGCCTTTCACTTCTCAGTTCCCCTGTCATATCCCAAAATATGTTCTTCCCAGTGTAGTTCGGTGTTCTTTTCACCATGGCAATGCCTATGGCTCCTGCCAAGCTTTCATTCTATGTATTATTCTTCCAAGGATATATAGTCATTCTTGGTTTTCATTCATAATTGAAATATTCATGGTAGAAAAAAATAGCCCAGTGGTTCCTGATATGGTCCAGCAATTACTGTCAATCCGCGTCATCGTGGAGTTGAGGTCTCTGACAAAACTTCCCCCGCACCTCTGCATCATTGGAGAGTGGAAATGGCCCATCACAGTGACGTGAGCCATGGGCTCTGTTTTGTTTTGGCAGTTTGGTTTTGGCTGTGGAATCTGAGGGCTCCTTCCCTACTAATAAACATACCAGCAACACTTGTGGTATCCCAGGTTTACTGGTAGACCACCAAGAACAACACTGCACTTTCCATTTTGAAGTAGTTTCCAGGAATAGGTGTAAAACTAGTAAATAGTGTTTTTTAAGTAATAGGAGTCAAGGACATATTTAGTGTGTTGGTAAAGGATAGCTCTCTCTTTGTTCCTTACATATTTGTTCTTGATTGTTTGATATTATATTGTGTCATGCCTCCCAGGTCAAAGCTGCTCACTTGTGGATTCTTTGAGTCTGATTCTCTGAACTTTGGGGAATCCATGTCCTATGTTTCTCTCCTATGTGGATGAGGACTGTTTCTCTGCTTCTCTCATATTTTTGCTTGGAATCCATCATTCATTTGGCTTTGGGAAAAGAATATGTAGCCTTTTAATGTGTTTGCAGGTGACAAGGGTGGGCATACCCCAGAAATAACCAGAGAATTGTTGAACACTGCTGCTGTCCACCCTTGTAAATGCCAGGGATTGTACCTGGCCTTGTTAAACATAAGAATGAAAGGGAAGTCTTTTTTCTTTTTTCTGCCTTATAAAGTGGAGGAATGCTTTTTTCTATAAAAGGAAACACTATCAGTCTCTGAGCGATATGGCTTTATCTTTTTTGAATGCTGACAGATTCAAGTGTTTGTTACATGGTGTGGTTGATTCCCAAAGTTTTGCAAGAAATTCCACAATTAGATATCCATTTATTTGTTTCTTCAAGTTTTGGGTTTTCAGAATTTGTCATCTTAACTGTAATTCCAGAAATCAAGAGGCAGAGGCAGGAGGATCACAAATTTGAAGCCAGTGTAGGCTTTAAGCAAGACCCTGTCTCAAAGAGAGGTGGGTGGGAGAGGGAGAGAAATACATCATCTTTGTAGAAATAAAGAGACTATTCTCTAATCTAGTAATTCTCAAACTTTTAACCTCTGGTGATTCCCCCACCCTGCTTTTTTATGTGTGCATTTGTTTTGTAGTGCTACAGTTTGAATGTAAAATGACCCCCAAGGGCGCAAGGGTTTGAATGCTTTTGCTCCAGCTTGTGGCACTGTTGTAGGAGGCTGTGGAATTTAGGGAAGTTGGACCTAGCTGCAGGAAGTACGTTACTGGGAATGGGCCTTTAGAGATAATACTTGGCCTCTGGTTCCATTAAATTTTCTGCTCCTGTCCACTGTGATGGTAAGAGCCTATGCCACATTTTCCTGCTACCATCTACTGAGCACCTCAGCCATACCGTTCCTGCCACTGTGGACTGATAACCTCTGAAAGCACAAGCCAAAATAAACCTTTTCTTTCTAAGTTGTTTCTCTCATAGATTTTAGTCACAATGATACAAAAGCTAATTAAGAGAAAATTGTTGTTGTTGTTGTTGTTAGGTGCCGTCGAGTTGGTATCCGACTCATAGCGACCCTTATAGGGTTTTCAATGGCTGAGTGCTTCGGGATTGCCTTGGGAGTGGATTGCCAGGTCCTTCTCCCATTTTTGTGGTGCAGGGAATTGAACTCGGGGCCTCAGAGACTGCAGTGCAGCGCTCTACCCACTGAGCTAAATCCCAGCCCAAGAGAAAATTGGTACCAGAGAATTGGGGTTATTGCTGTACTTAAACCTGACCACGGGGCTTTTAGATATTGGAACTGGTTTGTGGGAAGAATTTGGAAAGAGTTTGGAGATGTGGACTAGAGAAGCCCTAGAATGCTTGTTGTTGTTAGGTGCCATCAAGTTGTGTCTGACTCATAGTGACCCCTATAAGATTTCCAATGGCTGATTGTTTCGGGATTGCTTTGGGAGTGGAATTCCATGTCCTTTTCCCATTATGTGTGGTGCTGGGAATCGATCTCGGGACCTCAAAGATTGCAGAGCTGCACTCTACCAAGTGAGCTAAATCCCAGCCCAGAATGCTATAAGCAGAGATTAATGGGTTGTTCTGGTGGGAATTCAGAAGACCAGAATGTCAAGAGAAATGCAGACGATGCTTATGAGGTTCCACGTAGGAGAAAGGACACTATTGGACTAAAGGTTATTCATGTTACATTGTGGCAAAGAATTTTTTGCTTATGTCCTAAAAATTTGAGAGGCCTAAATTCACAAAGTAATGGATTAATTAATCTAGTGGAGGAAATTTCAAGACAGCATAATATTTAGGCTGGGGCATGGTTACTGCTAGATGCTTTTAGTCAAGTTTGTATGAGGATCAGGAACAAAAACCAGAGTATGAAGATGGGAAAAATATGCAGTCTGGCCAGAAAAAGAACACTATTTAAAGTTGTGGACAAAGAGACTGTGGCGTTTAAAGAAATTACTGCTACTAAAGAGAAGCCAAGCACTTTGCACTGGAACAACAGGAAAAGTGCCTTGAGGGCAAATGAGGAATTAGTGATACCCCACCTATCAAAGATTTCAGGGTCTGAAACTGCAAGCTCATTTGAGACTTCCCGTTAAAAAGACAGTGGTTCCAGGACATCTTTCCAGAGAGGGACCACCAACAGAGGTGTTCTCTTGGGTTCAGCTTCCCACACATTTAGAGGCAGCTACGGGCCATGGTCTAAGGTGGGCCAGCTACTGCTGGAACTGGCAGCAAAACTTGGCATTGTTCATGAGGTACAGGTGTTGCAGGAATGTAGAATGTAAGAGTCTATAGCCATACCATCCTGGCATCTGATCCCATCTGATCTTGGAAGCTAATCAAGGTTGGGCCTGGTTAGTCCTTGGATAGGAGACTGCCTGGGAGTATTAGGTGCTGTAGGCTTGGGGGGACAAGGACCCAGAAGCCCACTCCCCAAAACAATCATCCATTGAAAATCTTATGAATAGCAGAGGAGCATTGCTATAGTGCTGGACATGGCACAGTGTCGTACAGTGTTTCGTTCTGTTGTATGTTTTCACTGTGAGTCAGACTTGACTCTGTGGCCCAAAGGATGGTATAACAAGATGTCTGTAACTCTTGTATCTACTTTTGTAGTCCCCCCCCCCCTTTTTTTGGTTGAAGTAGATAAGGAAAACCCAGCCCCTCACAGATACATAGGTAGAAAAGGAAATATTTTAACAACATTTTGAGGTAAAATTAGATATTCTTGTTTGATACTTTACTAATATGAGATAAGTAATGAGATTTAGTTGTTTGTTTATTGTTTTTTTGAGACAGAGTCTTGCATTGTAGCCTTGGCTGGCCTGGAACTCTTGATCCTCCTGCCTCAGCCTCCCAAGTGACATGTGCTATCATGCCCAGCAAAGTGACTTTTTTTGGGAGGGGGATTCAAACCCAGGGCCTCACATATGCTTTATAAGCACTCTACCATTGTGCTTAACCCAGTTTTCCTTTTTTATTTTTTGCTTTAAGACAGGGTCTCACTAAGTTACACAGGCTGCCACTGGCCTCAAACTCGTGATCCTCCTACCTCTGTCTCCTGAGTTGCTGAGATTATAGGCTTGCACTACCACACCTGGCCAGATAGAGACTTTCAAAGGCTAGTTGCAGAATGGAATCTGAAACCTTCTTAATGAATTTCATATATTCTGCATCAAGTCTACTTGCCTGTATTGCAACTTAATTTATAATTTTGAAACAATATTCAATGGCCATTTGAAAAATATTGATTCATTGAACCATATTGATACATTTCACATTTCACATTGGAATATTCAAAGGCTGAGATGCAATAGAATTAATACTTTTGACTGCTTTATCAAGGATATTGTTAAGTGAAACCGTTCTCTTTTTTTGACTGAGAATGCATGGCTGAGTTGAATGTATGGATTACCAGCCTCATTTGGTGGTACTGCCTTGATTCATGCCAAGGGACTGGCAGTTTTATTTGTCCATCATTGCTTTTGCATTATTTTTTTTGCAGATCAGATACCAACTCTTTGAAAAAGGCAAGTAATATCTTGGATTGATTATGAAAAATTTGATTAAGGAAATATTCTCTTTTCCTCCTCCTCTTCCTTCTACTCCTCTTCCCCCTTTTCCTCTCTTCCTCCCCCTCCCTCTAACCCTCCCCCTCCTCCTCCTTCTCCTTCTTCTTCATACTGTGGGGCTGACCCTAGGGCTTCACACATACATTGCAAGTGCTCTACCACTGAGTTGCACCCCCAGCCCCTTTTTTATTTTTTATCTTGAGATGGGGTGTTGCAGGCTCCCTCTGACCTCGAACTTGTGATCCTCCTTCCTTCACCTCCTGGATTGCTGGGATTACAGATGTGCACCACCATGACCAACACAGGAAAATACTCTTGACCTCACAGAACCCATAAAAGGTCTCAAGGATCCTTGATGTTCAAAGACCACACTGTAAGACCTGGTGCTCAGTCTGCGGTCTGTGATTATCTTGTGCCGGGTAGAAGTGGTTCCAATTAGCTAGGAGCAATGGCCTTCTGAAAAAGACACAGAATAGGAGTTAGGGTGAGTGTGGAGAAGAGTGTCAGAGAAAGAAAAGATGTGAGTGGAGAACAGGAACAGGTGGACAAACTTCAGGCATTTGCCTTCTGGTGGCCTAAGGTCTTCAACTGCTTGATCACAAAGGCAGTGAGTGAGTCTTTGTGTTCAAGGGCTCTGAATCCAAGGCGTACCTTTGTTTGATTTGGTTTGATTTGTAGGGATTCAGGCCTGAGGCAAGTATGGGTTGACAGCTGATTTCACAGAAGGTCCCAAGGTCTGCTCCAGTCTAAAGGACACAGAATGACCAAATAGATGTGTTATTGTATCTCCTCCTTTACCATGCTTGGTCCAACCAGGTAGGCTCAGAGTTTGAGGCTATGAGCAGAGATTAAAGAAAACAGAGGACACTGTTAGGCTGCCTTATACTTTTGAGGGTTCTGACTGGTCAGTCATCCCAGAGGTGACTGATGGCCATTGTCATTTAGTCCTCATGTAGCTACTGAATGGTCTCTCTTGAAGAACCAGAAGACATTTTTGCCTTGCCTTCCAGCAAGAATGGAAGAATATTGGTCAGGATTCTCCAGAGAAACAGAACCAATGGATATCTACAGATGTAGCAATAAGTAAAAGGGGAGGTTAACTATGGGAATTGGCTCCTTTGATAATGAAAACCAAAAAATCCCCCAATAGGCCATCTCAACCTGGAGGCCCAGGAAAATCATGAGTATAATTTAGTCTGATTCTGAAGGATTGAGAAATGAGAGCTCTGATGTCTAAGGGCAGGGGACAATGGATATGCTAGCTCAAGAAAGCAATTCACCCTTCCTTCAGATTCTCTGTGTTCTTTCTGTTTGGCTCTTGGTGAATTGGAAATACCCATGCTAATTGGTGAGAATAATTTTCTTTACTCCGTAGGATTCAAATGCAGATCTCTTCCCTGGAAATACCCCCACATTCACACCCAGAAACAGTGTCTTAGCCATGTTCACATATGCCTTAGCCCAGTCGATCTGACACGTAAAATTAACTCTGAGGGAGCCTGGAAAGAATCTGTGTGTCCTTCCTGATGACCAGAAGAAGTGAGTCTTGCATTGAAACCAGAGAGATTTAAGGCAGAGATTAGGAGTGTTTCTGAAACAAATGATTTATGAAATACTATATTATGGACCTTTATGCTCTAGAGTTTAATGAAGGTCATCTGTTTGGGGAGTAGTGAAAATACATTTCTTATTTAAGTTGTGACATGTCAATACGTGTCCCTTTGGGGATTTCACTAGCCGTTGCTGCTACATCAACATACTGTCTTTATTCAATACAGCAAAATACACGTGTGGAAAGTAAGGTGGTCATTTGGATGCTTTGAGTGCCTGCCGCCAAACATGCAGATATTTGGAAACATCTGGAAATGTGACTGAAGTTTACACAGGGATATTTAGCATTATGCAGATGGAACCTCAGGCTTATAATCAGATGTCTCCCAGGCCAAAATCAATCTAAATGTCTTATTAATTTATGAGGAGGGCTGACTAAATTGCAAAATACTTTCAGATACTTAGCTTTCATTCATTTTTATTTCTTCCAAGTGAGATACAGTTGTTTAGTTTCTGAAAATTTCAGTCAGATGAACATTTATACCTTTAAATTCCCAGCCTTAACAGTCAGTAACAGGTCCAATGGTCTGTTTTGGTCACAGCAGCCATTTATTTGGGTGGTGTCTGTATATGAAATAACAGATCCTGGCAACCACAGAGTACCTTAGAAAAGTGGCTTTGCTTGGGCCAATACGGTGTCAGTAACTGTCAGACTGCTGGGTTTTGCAAGAGAAGGTAAAAGATGCTTTTCACCTAGGACTAACTATGAAATAATTGTTTACTTCACAAGGCTCTGAAAAGAAAACGAAACTTTTGTTCTTAGGCAGGTCCTGCAAATGGAGCTGAATCAGTCATAACAGAGCGTGCCTGTAAAACGGTGTCTTCCTGCAGGGAGCCCCGCTGATCACAGGGGCCTGTTGTAAAGAGAAAAAAAGAAAGTATTGAGGCAGGCGCCAGGCAACAGGGCAAGAAGGAAACCTTTCAGCAAGGGGTCTTTAATTTTTATATAACTAACTCAGAAGCATTTATAGTCACCTCATGAGAGTCATACCTCAATCTGGCTTCAGTTGTGAGGCGTCCTGGGAGCTGTTGCTGACGAAGCCCAAGACACTCACTGACCTTGAAGAGGAACAGAGAGGTGGCTGATGGATGAGAGTCTGTTCATGTCCACATCTGGCTGGCAAGATAATACTCTTTATTATGAAGCTTTTGTGAAACCATCTTCTCTCTACTACGTGCCTGCAGCGAAATCATTTGCCGACCTCTTCCCACCCTTGGAGACACTTTAAACCACAGCCATCTTTGCATGTAGGCCCCCCACATCTATTCAAATGGCTTGGTCCAGAAATGCCTTTCACAGATGTTCGAGAACATAATTGAGCAGTTTTTTTGGCAGGGATTATGCTTTTATTTCAATTCTTGTTTAAGTGAAAATGTATCTTACTTGTCGTGGGAGTGGCCTGCTTTCTCTGGTCAGGGCACAATTTAATGACTTCACAGGTAGGGGCAACCAGCTGAAATGACGTAGTGGTGTGACCCTTGTGGCTGGTAGGTAGGGCTGCATGGCCAGGTGCATTTCTCTGAATTTATTTTGTATGGAGTATCCACATTGGTCATTTGGGAAATGTCTTACTATATTGCCACACTAGAGTTTTAAAGCTTCAAGATAGTGAGAAGATTGTTTTCAAGCTTTTATTAGAAATGAAACCTTCCTCCCCTGACCCATGAAATCTTACTAAGCAATTCAATATAACAGGGTGGACCTGAGTAATTGAGAGGGGAAGTCCGGACAACCTGACTTATGGGTGCTTCCCTTGTGACTCCATGGCTTCTTAAAGTATGGCTTGAAAACCAGCAATATAACCTAAGGCTCTAAAGATAACATGAAAATGAAATCAAGGGATGTTCACTGAGTTGTCCAAACTAATAGCATGGTCATGGCAAAGCTGTGAGTTATAATCCAGGTTTTATGATCCTGTTTAATATGCCTGATTTCTGTGCTCATAAAGTCTGATTTCTGTGCTCATAGACTCTTACCCCCAATCAGTGTTAGAGCTTAAAGGATCAAAGAGCATCAGTTGTGTTAGCCAGGACCCCACAGGGAGGGGTGGGTTAGAGGCTGCATTAGCAGATTGAAGTCTGTGGGCCAGGACTGGAGCCTGAGATTTTTCACTTCACACAGTGTTAAGTAGGGTCAGTGAATTTATTCATGAGACTGGTTTATAAATGATTTGGAGTGAAGAAGCCTCCTACTTTACAGTAGTTGTTGTTGGGTCCACTGAATTGGGTCCGATTCCCTATGTACTCAGTGCATATATGTTATCTGCTCCTTTACTTACTTTCTGGTAGTCACAGCTGCCAGCAGCAGAAATCTACTTCCTGATAGGGTAGTACAGCACACAGGAGAGCTCCTTTCCAGCCTCCTCTGCTTGGTCTTTCTGTAGCTCCTAAACTTGCTCCCTACCCCACCTACTCCACGGCTCCTGGTTATGGATATTGGAATTGATGTCAAAGCTAATGGGGAAATGAGAAGTACCAGTGAATTTAAAAGTCAAGAGTGACAAATTTCAGCTGCAACATTTTAACTTTTTAAAGTGCTTTCCCATCATATAGTGTCTGGCCTTTGTTGGCAGATGGAAGTTATATGCAGCAATATATAACATGCAACAATATGTATGTTTTGATGAAGCCCTTGAGAACATGCTCATGAAGGCCAGTGTGTAGATTCTGCAAATAGTTGAAAATCAGTGTCTTGTTTTTTCATTCTCACCAATTTCCTACAATGAGGCCAGTTCAAAGGAGAGAAGCAGCATGTTTGTTCAGCCATGTTGGTCCTGTTTTAACCACGTGTGTAGCGGTGGTCCAGATGTAAGTGGTATGAACTGAATAAGGCAACTTTCCTTTGATGTGGGACATGACTTTTTACCAACCTCCCCAACACGTATCTTCCCATTTCCTGTGGGATTGTAGTCTACACTTGTTTAATGATTACTAAAGTCATAAAGAAACAAATGTGCATCTGGTTTACGTGCTTCCTTTTCTTTAGCAGAAATGAAGGGGAGCTCTGGAACCCATGCTGTTCCTAGGGAACAATGTCAGAGGACACTGTCCTGCCCTCAGTCGTGGAAAATGGCAGTGAAGCACTCTCCACCTTTGCATAGGGGAGCTTGTTGGAACCGATTGTAAGAATCATTCTGGTTCTTACAGGGAATGATGAGAGCAGTCACTCAGATTCATCCTCGTTTCCCAAACCTGGCATCTGTGTTGGCAACATGTCATTTTGTGTGTTTGAATTCTTTTTACCAGGTTTATGGTGGCTAAAAATAGGAAGATAGTTAAGTCTACTGCTTTTGAAGATTAAAGGTACTTCTCTGTCTCACAACACACATGTTCTTGGCTTGGATTTGTCTAGTCACAGAATGAGGGATTTCTAAAGAAAGACACATATTCAAGACTCTTCGTTTTTTCTTTTTTTTATTAGTAAGATTTTAGTATACAACTTGATGGGTTTCATGATGACTTTTCCATACATACGTGTCATTGTTGTTATTGTTAGGTGCCCTCGAATTGGTGTCTGACTCATAGTGACGCTACGTACAACAGGCAAAACACTAGTAGTATGCTTCTCTGCTGTTGATAGGGTTTTCAGTGGCTGATTGCTTTTTGGGAGTGGGTTGCTGGGTCCTTCTCCCATGGATATCATTGTACACTGCTCAAATTCACCTCCCCCACTGCCCTTTCATGATACCTCTCTCTCCATCTAATCTACTTCCTACCACCAATGGTCCCCCTTCTGCTGCTTGCATGTCTTGTTTGTATTTGTGAATGTGTATGTATACATACATACATATATAGTGATCTCTCTCTCTCTCTCTCCATATATATATATATATATATATATATATTCAGATTCTGTCTTTGAGAGCAAAACATGGGATATCTCTTCCTTTCTTATGCTTTCTTATTGCCCCCCTCCCCCTCTCTTCAGTCCTTTTTCTCCTCCTACATAGGCCCCTTCTACTTTCATGACCATATATTAAAATTCTGAATATATATTGAAATTTAGCATGCATATATAAAACATGCAGTGTTTGTATTTCTGGATATGGCTTACTTCACTTAAAATGATGATCTCTAGTTCCATCCATTTTCCTGCAAATGCCATCCTTTTGTCCTTTGTGGCTGAATAAAACTCCGTGGTGTATATATACACCACCTTTTCTTTATTTATTCATGTGTTGATTGACATCTAAGTTAATTGTCTATCTTGGCTATTGTGTGTAACGTCTCAATAAACATGGCTAAGCAAGTATCTCTAGCATGTTGGCTTATATTCCTTTGGATATATACACAGAAGTGGTGTATGTGGGTCATAAAGTGGTTCTATTTTTAGTTTCTTGAGGAATCTCCCTACTAATTTCTGTAGTGGTTGTACCAACCTACATTCTCATCAGAGCTTTTCATATTATATATTTCAGGCCTGTCTACCAGGTTACTGCAATGTTTTGGGGGATCTTTATCCACCATGACATTAACTTATTACTATTTGTTCTAGAACCGATGTCATCTCATTTTTTTAATGGCCATGTAATTTGTCTTATTGCTATCTATCTTATTGCTATCTTATTGCTATCTGTTCTCCAGCCATATAAAATCCATTATCTTTAGTACATTGGATGTAATATATGATTGCTTGAGTTAGCACAGTAACAAGTTATGTAGTTATTCATCGTACCTATGCAGGGGGCATGGGCTAATTCCTGCTATATTCCTATACCCCAATATAGTAACTTATGTTTCTTTGTGTTTCTCAGTTGGAAGTTGAATGAATTGAGGAGTTAATTATCTAGCTATGTATTTACAGTTGTCACAAAGGCTGAGGGTTTAATCAGTATAGTATTGTACAAGCCCCTGATTCCCAAATGCTGGTCCAAAAACCATAATTTCTTTCCAAAGCACAGATTCCTAGTTCCATCTGTGGAGATTCTCACTTCATATGTATCAATTTAGATTTCAGGAATCTGCCTTGTTTAGGTCTGTGAGGAATTCTGTGTCACACAGGTCAAGTGTTAGATGCAATGGTTGTGATTTTTAATGATGCCTTTCTGTCAGTGTTGTTTCAGATAATTCTAGAGTGATTTATATGATGTCTTAAATGAAGTGTGTTTATCTGAGTATTCTGTGCTGTGTGGGAGCAGGATTATCAGGCTGACCTTTGGGGACCTGGTACTGACGTTGGTTCTGCCACTTTGTATTGACTTTTCATTAATTTAGGGAGATTTAACCAGAATGTCAGTCTCATTCACAAATTGAAGGCATCAGATGATCCAAGCTACTTTCCACCTTCCTAACATTCTTTGATTTGAAGGTCTTCGTCCTCCTAGAAGTTGTGTTTGTTACCACTGACCATCAGTGGCTGTTGCATCTTCTGATTTAGTGAATGTCTATTCACTCAACAGAGCACCAATCCCAGGCTGTTTCTCTCTCTCTCTCTCTTTTTTTTAAATTGCGGTACTGGGGGTTGAACCCAGGGCCTCACACTTGCATACTCTGCAAGTGTTGGACCACTGAGCTGCACCCTCAGCCCGTTATTTTACTTTTTGAGACAGGGTCTCCCTAAGTTACACAGACTGCCTCTGGTCTCGAACTTGTGATCCTCCTGCCTCCACCTCCGGAGCCGCTGGGATTACAGGCGTGCGCCACCGTGCCCATCTATCCCAGGCTGTTTCTCGGAAGAGCTGGCAGCTCTCCCCACATCCAACATGGCCTTACTTCTTTTGTTTTCCTGCCATTACCAACTTCGCAACATAAGATTGAAGCAAACCATTCTCCTGAGAATCAAGTTTTTATGTTGGAATATCTGCTGAAGAAAATTCAGGCTGCAATTTTGATTCTTTGCCAACCCTTGGCAGTTTTCTCCAATTGAGCCCTCTTTGCGAGCAAGGAACACTCACTCGTCCCTTGGGCACAGAGGTAGATGAGGGGACAGTATAGGGGCCAGGGCCTACACTGCGTCATTATGTTCAACAAACCTTTTGTTTCCAATAACTTGCCTCCTAACTCTAGAGGGGCCGGCCATGCACAGGGGCAGGACATGGGGTATCCCCGTAGAGCTCTGGTCCTCAGCCTTTGTGGAGCATGAAAGGGAACCATAGTGCTTTCAAAATTATCCTTATCAGTTTTACCCCAGCACCAGTTAGGACTGTTAAATCTGACTGTCTAGGATAGCATTGGACAAGCTTGTTTTTCAAGGGCTTTACTTTAGATTCTCCCTCCCAGAGCCTCCTCCCCATCCTCCAAGTGGGCCATGCACTGTTCTGCGTTTTGAAACCTGTTTATTAGGGCAGGTGTAAATAAATGAAGAGTAGTCATCAGAATATTCTGAACTGTTGGCTAAATCTATTGGAAGTGTTAGTCGCTTTAGGAGTGGAAGGCCCTTGGAGGGTGCAGACCATTCACCTTAACGTCCCTAGCACACGGCTTAAGCCCTGGACCCCCTACTAAAGATTGACTTCTGGCATTGGATGGTTCTTCTTTTACTCTAAAATGTGACGAAGAATAGTAGTCATCTTTTTATGAAGCGTATTTGAATGTAATTACTCATTTGTCTTCTATTCAGTGCAGTAAACCAAATATTATTGAGGATTTATCATGTGCTAAGCATTTTAATGTGCTAGACATTAAAGATGTAGCAGTGACTTAAGCAGATAGTACCTTTGTGGAACTTTCTCCTCACCAATTATACATATGTTCACCTGGAATTTAATATGACTGAGTTAAAGGGCTACCTTATAACATTATGAAATATCATTTTAGGATAATTCTGAAAGATTGACCTGACTATCCCTATTCCTATGATCACAAATGAAATCAGAACATTTAGGGTTTTTTTACATGAGACCTTGGTTAATTTGCAAAATGTTAACCCTGGGACTGTCATTTACTACTTCAGCATGTAGTTCATAGGTGATTCAGGAAATATTTTCTGAAGGCAGAATGAATAAACCAGTGGGTATAGGACTTCGCTCCAAAAAAGGTCGCTAAGGACAGTGACAGAATTAAAGTTCATCTTCTGTTTTGGAGAATTAGTCTCTACAGAAGTATTATTGGTTTCAAATTTTTCTTTGACTCTGTTTTTTACCCCATGCATTTATTAATTCTCTATATAATGAAAATACTTTGGAAATATTGAGTTCCCAGCATTTTATCTGTTTATTTTACTTGTTTAATGAAAGCATTAATTTGAGCTGAATGTACATGGTTCAGAGCTCTGGATTCTACTTCACAAATTACTGCAAATTTCTGTGTTTACCTTAAATGGGCTAATGCAGCTTCTCAAAGTGTCTACTTTACTTCTTTACTAATTTTAGTGTTGGAATGCACTAAAATTATTTGATTCTGTTAGACATATAAACAGTTTGAATCTACCTTTCAAGGACTTTAAATAAGTATTAAAATCTTTTAGTGTGTTTATCTTAAAAGTACCTTGGTAAAAAGGAAAACACGGGTCAACTTTTTTTCATCATGAACTATATTCTTGGATTCTGAATGAATGTGAAAAGATTGATGGATCCGCAAAGACAACTAGTGAAAGAAACACACGTTTGATATAGATTTCAAAATATTGAAAGAATATGCAAAAGAAACCAAGTGTCAGTTTTTGGTCCTGGTTCATGTGGCTATTTGTCAGTTAACTAGTGTTGAAGAGAAGTAAATAGTGTATGAGAAAAAGAAAGAAAAAAGATATTCTGGAAATAATTATTAGTGCTGAAATTTCTGTATCTAATTTTGGAATGCTTATGTTTGGAATGCCACATGCACAAATGCAAATGTATATTTCAGGTTTGTGGAGAAAAACAGCGCTTTGAGAAGTTGATGGAACATTTCAGGAATGAAGACAATAACATAGATTTTATGGTGAGTTATTTTAGTACTACATTCAATAAAGCAAACTCAATTTCAGCACTTTTTTTCCTAAACACACACAAACACACACGTTACAAAGGACATGAAATTGAGTTTAATATACTACACTCTCCATCTATTTTCACTTTATGGCATTTATTTCCAGTTTTATTTGTTTCATACATGATTCATTAAAGGACAAAAGTACTGATTACTTACAGTAAATAAAAGTAGAAGCCCTGCAGTTGGAAAAGGAAGTTGAGACCTGGTGCAAATACCTGCAGTTGTCAACTTCAGTTGCCTGTCGTGCTATGTAAGAATCCTTAAGGCTTGACCTTTTTGACTCTTACAGGCCCCAGCCACTGCCTTTCTCTAGATGATATGCCTAAAGATTTACTAAAGTGTTTTGCTTTGTAGAATTAACTGTGTCTATTCCCCAGACTGATATGTAGTGGTGATTTTCTGCCTTTACCTCTTTCCTGTTTGAGTAACTCTGTAAGGGCAGATCTCATTAGCAGGAGAGAACAAATGCAAGACTATGTGGGTCCACAGCAGTCCTGACATTCTCAGGAAAGAACAGCATGGTGAAACCTAAAAATCTAATTTGCAAATTCACACACCAGATTATACACCAAAATGTTAATCCCAGACTGAAGATACAATTAGCCATAGAGGTTTTCCTGAGACATGTTACTTTTTTTTTTTTTTTTTTTTTTTTTTTTTGCGATACTGGGTTGCTGAACCTGGGGCCTTGTGCACGCTTTGTAAGTACTTTACTACTGAGCTGTATCCACAGCTTCTTTTTTATTTTTTAAATTGAGACAGTATCTCACTAAGTTACGCAGGCTGCCTCTGGCCTTGAACCTGTGATGCTTCTGCCTCCACCTCCTGAGTCGCTGAGATTACAAGTGTGTGCCACCGCACCCAGCAGTCATGTTACTTCTAAGTGCACCCAGATCTGTAGACTTTGACTTAATGCAGTAGCCCTAGGAAACTTCTGGACACAGGAGAACCTCACCTGGGTTGAATCTCCCAGAACACTTGGAGCCTGGAGCAGGCATCCCAGTAGTTCTTAGGTTTCAAAGCCTGTGCTTAGGATACCAAGTGAAGTTTTAATTTGAGTTACTTCAGTGGACTATAAAGCATGAAACAGAGCTTTGCAGATTTCTAACCCTGTTATGTGAAAAGCTTTTATCTGAGACCTCAAATTTATATGCACCCTAGCCTTCAGCACCTTCCAGAATCAGTGAGAAAGATTAAATCCTATATAGGGAAGCTTTTCTGTTTCCTAAGACATGCTGTTTGCTTTTGAAAAGATAAAAATGCATGGGAAATAAGAGTTAGTTTTACATTGACTTTTTAAGGGACTAGACATGGAGCCGAGTGGAAGAGTGATTGCCTAGCATCTGCATGGCATGGGTTTGATCCCCAACACTGGAAAAAAAAAGACAGAGAATTTATATTGATTTTTTAATTCTTGTTATTAGGATTTGTTGGAGAAGTGCAGGCTAATGTTGGCACTAGTGGTAAATATGTATAGAGGTCCATGCCTTGTCTCACATGACCATTGTTTTTTTTGCTTTGTTAGGAGGTAGTTATTTGTTCCATTAGAGCTGAGATTACAAACTAGAGGCCCCCAGGCTGAAGCCAGCCTATAGGCTTGTAAGTTTAGTTAGGCAGTAATGATCTTCCAATTAAAAAGTTTGGATATGGTGTATAAAAATAGATGTCTGATTTCTTTAAGAAGTAAAAATGCCTCATAACAGTTGCCCCTACTTCTACAGAGTACTAACTGCTAGAACCAAATAGTCTTTTTTTCTTTTACTTTAAAGATACCCTGTCCACTTTTCACAGTCCACACTATTCCCTACATGCTTACACATTTGTGATACCTGCCAGGCGGCTCTGCCATTTTCATTCTGCTGAAATTACAGTAAGCCCGTTAAAACACCAGAGCCATTCACACACACACTGGAGCCTACTTCCTGCTAGTTCACTTACTTCTGTATATAGGCATAGGGGTGCCTCAGTTACAATCATAAAACTCAACAGATTGTTCAGGTCTGTTTTCAGAAGAGAAGTGGAAAGATGACAAAATTCAACCATATTTTCTCTCCAGAAAATGAGACTTCTGATAAACTGCCCTGAGATGCCATTAGGTGCCCAACCTTCCAAACAACATATAATAGAAATTCTTCTAATATAGTGTAAGGACTTTTTCTGTACTTTTGTGGACAAAAGAAAACAAAAAACTGACAAAAATCTTCTTTTTAAAGCCAATTTAACTGTAGAACCTGAAATAATTTTTTACTAAATTGCAATAGAGTCCCCTGTAATCAAGGGAGTTTACGCATCTTCCAAAGGCATCTGTTATGCAACATATAGTCAAAGAAGAATTAACTCAATAAGCAATTTTTAAAAAGATAAAAGAATTGAGGTGCTAGAGATGTAACTCGGTGATAGAGTGCTTACTTGGAATGTACAACGTGAGTTTTATCCTCAGGACTGTAGGTAAAAAAGAAACTGGGTTTGAGAGAGAGGAAGAGTAAGGTGGTTCTCTGAGTAATTGTGAACCTGGGTCCCTCAAACATTTTACCTTCTTACCAGAGCCTTTGCTGCCTCAGAGCAGTAGAAACAAAGCATGAATAAGATACTTTCATCATAAATAGACTTTCACTTTTGAAAGTACTATGGGTCTGTTGAACTCTGTTCTCTCTGCCACCCCCCGTACTTAAGGGTTGAACCCAGGGCCTTATCCATGCTTTTGCAAGCACCCAACCCCTGAGCTGCATCCTCAGCCCTTTTTTAAAAAACTTTTTGTTTTGAGACAGGCTCTTGCTAAGTTATGCAGGCTGCTTCTGGCCTTGAGCTTACAACCATCCTGCCTCGGCCTACTGAGTCTCTGGGATTATAGGCATCCCTCTGTTCTGTTATTTACCAAGCTGGATACTAATTTTCCCCAGGGTCTGAGTGATTGTATGGAAACTGGACCCAAAGATTAGTTACTAGTCTGTTGGTAGGGTAAAGCTTACAGTGATTTTTAGAAGTGATTACTTTGTGTTGAAATTATAGGTGACTTGAATGTTCTTTTTTGAAATAATCTTCAAATTTTGTTGATTATCTATCTGCAGTAATTTACCTAGTTTTCTCTGCATACCTGTATGACTTCTTAAGAACAACTTTAATGAAATACAATCAACATACCATCCACTTTACCCATAGAAAATGTACAACTCAGTGTATATTTAGTAAATGCAAGGGGCTGTGTAACGATTACGCCACATAAGGTGGCACCTTCAGTCAACCCCTAAAGAATACCTGTGCCGTTAGGAACCACTAATCTACTTTCTATCACTACAGTTTGGTCTATTCTGGATATGTTGTATGAATGGAACCATACATGTGGGTTTTTTGACTGGAGTGTTTTTCACTTACCGTGATGTTTTCAAGTCGATCATGCTGTAACATGTGTCAGTACTTTATTCCTCTATACTGCCTCACAGTATTCCATTGAATGGCTATGCCACATTTTATTTATCTATGAGCTAATTATCATGGATTCTTTTCATTTTTTAGTTGTGATAAATAATGCTCCTATAACGATTTATGTACAAGTTTTTGTGTGAATATGTATTCTCTTAGCTATATATTTAGGAGCAGAATTGCTGAGTTGTGGTGTAGCCCTGTTTAACATTTTGAGGAACTGTCACACTTTTCAAAGTGACTCCATCATTTTATGTTCCCTCTAGCAGTGGATGAGGGTTTCATTTTCTCTGCATCCTTGCCAACACTTGTTATTGTATTTCTTTTTTATTATAGCCATCCTAGTGGGTGTGAAGTGGTATCTTATTGTGATACCTCTTTTTGAATTAAAATATATAAAATATTTTTAAAGACCCAATGAAATGAAGGAAAAGGAAATTGGTAAGTGAACCTAGATTTGTGAAATTAAAAGCACGTGCCTATGATTAAACTGGGAAAAAAGTTTGGAGCCCATCTAACCCCTTGGTAATTTCATTTCAGGTGGCCTCTATGCAGTTTATTAATATTGTAGTCCATTCAGTAGAAGACATGAACTTCAGAGTTCACCTCCAATATGAATTTACCAAATTAGGCCTGGATGAATACTTGGATGTGAGTATAGCTATCACCTTTGGCATCAGTGTAAGAATTGATTTATTGCCTGCCCTCCAATGTACATTTCCATAGTGGCTTAAGAGTGCTTAAATCTCTGTGTAGTCAACCACTGTTGTGGTAGTTAAAGGGAACCAATGTGAGTGATGCAATCTGCCAGAGAAGCTGGATTCTTGTAGACCTCCGGGGACCTTCGAGAGACTTCTGCCTGCAGCCTATGAGTGCAGGAGTCAGATAACCTCTTGCAGCATTGCTGCAGCTTCCTTGCTTGCTTGCTTGCTTGCTTGCTTGCTTGCTTTTCTTTTCTTTTCTTTTCTCTTTTTAAATTTTTTTTATTTTTGTACTTTGGAGCTCTGTCTCGGTCAAGTCTTGTTGCATCTTTCATCTGGGCTGCTGCATAATTTGCATTCTTGGCTACTCTGGGGACCCCATCTGGGCAAGGAAAGTCAAACCAAGCATGCTGTAGAGTGATAAGTAAATGTTTAGAGGATAAGAAAGTAATGAGGAAATGGACACTGGAGACTTCCTCTTGAAGCTGTTAAACCCTACATAAAGTGTTTGTGGCTTTAGACGTTCCACTTTCAGTTCTTGGGAGAAGAGGGTTTAGTTTCTCTCTCTCTTTTGCGTTCTCACAGAAATGCTGTGCCAGTTCCCTGATGTTCTCCAGTTAAGAACCAGAAAATTTGTGTGATTGATAAACAGTCTTGAGTAGCTATGTGTGCACCAGATGTGCCCTCATCCTCTGGCTTGTGGGCAGTTTTTGTTTTCTCTTTCGTATAGAAATGGTCCAGTTGAATTTGAAAGACCACTAGTTGATAGGATAGAATTGCTGACCTCAATTTCAAGGCCATTTCTAGCTATGGTGATAATAGAAACACTCCCCTGGACATTTCTGGAATTCAGCTGCCCACGATAGGGATAAAGCCAGTGGATTGCATGCACTGTACTCTCACTTTATTGGGAAGCAGAACAAGATGGATTGCTTTTGACCTGACAGCATTGCTTACCAGTCCAGCCAGGTTACCCCAAAGTAGACTGGCCTCATGTTATCTCACGAGTCTACTCGAGGAGAAGCATAGTAGATTTCCTTTAAAGAGGTATTTGAATTATTTTCTGATATACTTAAAGACCCACTGATATCACTACCAGAATATTGTTTTGAGAAGTTTTTTTCTGCTCTGATATTGAAGTTTACCCTTTGTCTTCATATGTTCCAAGAGTAGCAGTAATTGTTAAAAAATTGGATGTGTAGGTTCTTGACAGTTTTCAAGGTTTAGTTTTGTGCTGTCTTGCTTTGGGCTCCAGGTTATAACGGCAGGTAGTAATACATTCCTGAGCACCCATTACTTACTGTGAATTTTGCGGAAAACTCCATGAAGCTGCTTCTCCATTTTCCTTTCTAGCCTTTGCTCATATTCAGAAATCTTTTCCTCAGGTCTGACTTCCAAACTAAGATGGAACATACTGTCTTCAGAACAAGCTAACTTGTAGAATTTTAGATTAGACCTAGGAGAAAATCTCTTTTCCCAAGAATTTAGGTGGACTGAGAGTCCTCTTAAATATTTAAGATTTTTTTCAAAACTCTGTATTTCTCTAACTTTGTGATATATTGACTCTGGATCCTGATAGAGGTAATTAGGAGAGTAATATTACAGGCATATAATATTATAAATACTTTATTAGTTTACAAAAGCAGCCTTGCATGTAGTCACTGATTTGTTCAATACATGTTTATTGCCATCATCCGTATGCCAGATACTATTCTGGCCATTCATCAGTCCCCAGAGAAAGTCCCAACTTAGGGCTCTTGTCAGAAAGATTCACTGATTTAATTGGCCTCCAGTGTCCCCTTAGAGCTAGGTGAGTTCCTTCAGGATCCATGGCCTGGGATGCAGTGAACTGAAGAATGCTTTCTAATCTGTGCTTTGGGAGGTCCTGAGGTGTTTGCACAGGATACTGTCATAGAGAAGAAATAGAGGGTGAGCGTGAGCAATTAGTACTAAAATAAGCCCAAGGGTCATTATAAAGGCCCCACCTCCCACCCCACTCTGTGACCTTGCCGCCTGAAGCACAGCTGCCATCACTACACAGCCAAGTTACTGCCCAGTCCAGTCTCTGTTCCCCATATAGCCCTCAAGTTTTATGTTGCTTGTGGCAGTTCACTTTTGAAGCCATTTTTAATGTTTCTGTTGTCTTGATTTACCTTGTATCAAAATGTTTTAGGTTACAGTAGGAGAGATTGGGGGAAAAGTTTGTGTGTGTGTATATATGTGTGTATATATATGTGTATGTATATATAAATAAAATTTGGGAAGGGTATTCATCAGAAAGTAATCTGACTGTACCCTCTTTAGCAATCACACACGTTTCTCTTGATGATGATATATTAAACCCTCCTAGAAAAGGCTAGGGTGTTTGGAACAAACATGTAGACTGATGCATCATTATGCCCTAAACCCACAGATAAACTAATGCCATCTTCTCTGGAATTCTGGTTTTTAGAAGCTGAAACACACAGAGAGCGACAAGCTGCAAGTACAGATTCAGGCTTACCTGGATAATGTGTTTGATGTAGGAGCTCTGCTGGAAGATGCAGAAACCAAGAATGCAGCCTTGGAGAGGGTGGAAGAACTGGAAGAAAACATCTCTCATGTAACTATATCTCAGAAAGGGAATAATTGCTTACATTTCACCTGGATGCAAAGCAGAACTAATGTTGACCTTTGTGGTAGTAAATTAAAGGATGTGGAGTCTAGGAATGAGCTATAATCTGGGATAGAAAGCTATCAGAAGCCATTCTGGGCTGTTTCAGAGAAGACAAGTATATTACTTAAAGCTAAGTAGAAACCTTGCTTTGCCTCAGCTCACTTCCTGGCTCCATTTCTGCTGAGTTGCATGCCCTATTGGATGATTGGTATTCCATAAAGGGTTGGATGAAAATGAAATAAGGGAATTTGGTTGGTGATGAATAAATGTTTTCTGAAGATGAGCCACCTTCTCAAAATGTTGACGAAGTCCCATGGACAAGATTAATTAGTATATTTTGATATGTGTCTGAATATTCATGTTGTACAGTTGCTCAGATTCCAAACAGATTAATTCAACTGTAGACATTTTCAAAGAAGTCAGTGAGCGTTCCCGAATGTCCCCTTCTTTGAAGAATAGAGTTTCCTCAGCATAATGTCACCTTTATACTAGGACAGGGGCCTGACTCTTTACAGTATATTTCTTTTCTTTTCTTTTTCTTTTCTTTTTTTTTTTTTTGGTACTGGGGCTTGAACCCAGGGTTTTGTGCTTGCATGCTTTGCAAGTGCTAGACCACTGAGCTGCACCCCTAGCCCACCCCCCCTTTTTTTTTTTTTTTTTTTTACTTTTTGAGACGGGTTTTGCTAAGTTATACAGACTGCCTCTGGTCTCGAACTTGCGATCCTCCTGCCTCTGCCTCCTGAGCCACTGGGATTACAGGTGTGCCACCACGCCCGGCCCCCTTTACGGTATATTTCTTGCTATAGACCAAGTTGAATATGAGTCTAAGGGCTTTTGGAGGGTATTCATTTGTTCACTCATTAAACAGATATTTCAGTATTGCATGAATGAGCAGATAAATGGTGTTTCCCAAAAACCCAAGCATAATGAGGACCAAACCCTTATCATGGATTGATTGCCACTTGATTGTGAAGTGAATTGTCTTTATTTGGAAAAATATTATTTTTTCCTTTGAGGAGTCCATTTATTTCCCTCCACATTTTCTTTTAGAATATTGCATGTGCTTAATTTCTTTTATTGTTTACCATCACTGTGAAAATGGGCATCTCTATGGTCAAAACAAGTTCCTGAGCCAAAAATCCTCCCTTCATAAGCACTATAGTGACCTAGTTGGCATCTGCTTAATAAGAGAACTTACAGGACCAATATTTCTTCCCTTAAAAGATTAGTGTTGCACACTGAACCTGCAAATCTCCACTCTTCCACCTTACCTCACCTCCCTGACTGCCTTTACTTGTGATCATTTTCAGTGAGATGTAGGAAATCAGAAGTTGCTTAATTGTAAAGCATTGTGTGAAAAGCAAGCAACTATTTAACACCTGTTAAGCAACTATTAACAACTGGCTCACGTGTCTCTCTTGACACCCCAGCCAGCATTGCAAGACCATACTTATATTCATTTTGTAGCAGGCCACTTTTATCTGAACTGTTCTTCCAAATAACTTTTACTATTTTAGTTGTTTGGATCAAAACAAGCAGTAGTACTTTTTTCAACTGGCCACCTAGAATGGCAGAACCACATTTTCTGGGTCAGTGATTTTCAAAGGCTTTTGCGTCCCTTCTTGGGGGTGGGGAGGTGGGAGGTGGGCCTCCCCACCCTCTTACCTTAGTATCCCTACCCTTGCTAGCTCTGTAGGAGCGAAGAGAGAGATTCTCTGTGTGTTGAAATAGTAAGGAGCTGACATATGGGTTTTATTAAGGATCACACATAAATTATTTACTCCTGATAGAAGCAAATGTTTATTCAAAGTCATATTAGACATACTAACAGTTCTTGAAAACAACCTATGGAACACATGTAGGACTCTGATGGGCCCTTCGTGGTCTTGGAGCTATATTTTCTGGGGACAAAGACCTAATCAGAATGATCCTGTGTTGTGACACAGCTTCCTTTTCAAAATTTCACAGCTATCTGAAAAACTACAAGACACAGAGAATGAAGCCATGTCAAAGATTGTGGAACTGGAAAAACAGCTCATGCAGAGGAACAAGGAGCTGGACGTCGTCCGAGTAAGTGTGACGGTGACAGCCGCCCAGCTGGGCATGGCGGGATAGGCTCTGGCTTTAGGCTAGTTGAATGTGGAATATGTTCATTTTAGAGGAATGTGTTGATGCAGCGTATTTATGGGAACCATTGGAACCATTTCAGAGGTGAAACTCAGATGAAAAGTCCACATAGCCAGGGTATGTATACACATGTGTGTGCAATCCAATAGTGGAGGTTCAGTGTTTCCTTATCACAGGTTTTGGGAGCACCAATGTTTTCCCATCTGGTGGAGGCTTCATTGATTCTGTGGATTAACGATTTGGTTAGAAAGAAAAACACAGCATGGATTTAATTCGGTCACTTATTTGTTTTTATTAGGCCTTGGGCCTCATTGTGTTTCTTTGCTTTTGCTTCTACTCAAAACCAGATTTGGTGGTTGCTGTGGAAACAGTGAAGTCACAACACAAGCTAGATCTAACGGCTTAGATTCACCAAAAAAAGGCGAGGGTGGGGGCAAAGCAAAGCTGATCTGTTTTATTATCAGATAATCCCAGCTATTTTATTTGGCCTTAGTGTTGTTTTACCTTACGTGTCAGGTATTTATGAAGTGCCATCCATGTGTTTGGAATTGTGCAGAACATAAAAACACCAGCGTGCCTGGACAGCTTTCAGACAAATGGCTTGCCTTTGCACCAACATTAATGCAGTGGCACGTTTTATGTGATGGTTATCATGTCTGTGTGTTGCTGTATATGCTGACATGTCCTATAGTTAACTCTAGGAAATTTATTTTCTGACACACCATCGAGACAAAATTGTAGCTTATGGACTCAATTCAAGTTCAGACATTTAGATTATTAATAATAATAGACAGGGTGTGAAGAATGTTTCCCTGCCTGCTGGAGGTTTCTGGTGAGAGATCGCATGTGCAAGGCCCAGCAAATAAGTTCAGTTCCACAAAACTCCTTTTGCTAGAATCTCTGTGGGCTCCTAATAAAAAGAATCATGACAGCCTTTGAATTGAAAATTCTAACTTCTTTTTATCTGCTAAAAACCTAGACAGAAATAAGTAATTGGCAGAGGGAAGCTTTGGCCTGCTTTGTTAACTGCATTAGCAATGGGAAAATGTTACAACAATTACTGTCCTGAGCGTGGTTAAGGGGGCATTATGAGGCCAGAGAAGACCATTTAAGATCAGTCCAGCCCCTGGTTATTCATGAATAGATTATTCCATACTTTGCAGATTTTTAATCCTAGTCTGACTTCTATCCAAGTCTGATTTAGGGCCTTTTTGTCTACTGTTAGCTGAAATGTGTATCCAGGAGTTACAAATGAATTTAAAATTAAGTGAAAGAAAACATGCTGTGCCACCAGAACACCCTCAGGACATTGCAGAGCCTGCTTTGGGGACTAAAAATCATCTCTGCTCTGTTTCTTTCCACCTGCAGAGAAAACTGAGTTACCTGCATTTATTAAATGGAAAGAACTTCATTAACAATAACAATTGCTAGAACATATTGCATGCATAACACCTGTAGGTAACAATTACTGGGACCATATAGATTCTGGCTGAGTTCTAAAGTGGTCCTATTTATGTGAGCATCATTTCTCTTTTTAAAGTTACTCTCTTTTTCCTCAGTTTTCCAATTTGATGGTCATAAATTTGAATATCATGTAAAAAAAAAATCTCTTGACCATGGGCCCTTTTGCAGGAAATCTACAAAGATGCAAATACACAAGTTCACACATTAAGAAAAATGGTCAAAGAAAAAGAAGAAGCCATTCAAAGACAGTCTACCCTGGAAAAAAAGATTCATGAACTGGAGAAACAAGGGACCATTAAAATTCAGAAGAAAGGGGATGGGGACATTGCCATACTGCCAGTTGTGGCTTCTGGCACATTGTCCTCTGGGTCAGAAGCAGTATCGGGTAACTACGTGGGACCAGTTACAGGGGCCACCACCTCAGGACCCCTACCCCCTCCTCCCCCACCACTACCTCCGTCATCAAACACACCTGAAGCAGGTAAGAGGCCTTGGCAGGAGAACAAGGAGTGTTGGGATATCTGTGTTTCTTCTCTTAGCGATTTTGCGTTGTTGTCCTTCACTTGCTTTTGTTGGCGTGTTCTTTTACTTATAGATTTTAAGATGCATTTACATTTTGAGATTAAGGTCATAAATTTTCATGTCACTTAGGTTATAGTATTTTCCCAATTTGTCAATAAGGAAATTTTATGGTCTTAGAAATCATCTCTTTTTCCTTTTACATGTTTTGTTTTCATAGTGCACATGACATTTTTCAGGAAGGCTATTTTCAAATTTGTTTTTCTTTTCTTTTCTCTAGTACAAAATGGTCCAGTAACACCACCTATGCCACCACCTCCTCCACCCCCTCCTCCTCCCCCACCGCCACCCCCACCCCCACCCCCGCCTCCTCTCCCAGGTCCTGCAGCTGACACTGTGCCAGCTCCTCCCCTGCCACCACCCCCTCCTCCCTCTGCGCCCCCTCTGCCCGGAACATCTTCACCCACAGTGGTCTTCAACTCAGGATTAGCAGGTAAGAGCATAGAATGAAAGTTGAGGTACTTGTGTAAGAAATACTCGATTATCTCCCTCCAGAGAGGCTAAATCCACTCTTTAAAAGACTAGATCTTTCCAAGGACACATATTTCCTCTTAGTATAAGAATATGCCTGCTAATGTAGCCAGTAAAGGGGAAATTGTCATACACAGGTGGCGTTATCCTCTGAGGAGCCTCTGTCACCCTCTGTCCAGCACAATGTTCTGATCTCTTTTCTCATCTTCCTGCCTTCCATGGGCCCCAGCTGGATAATGGAAGAGAGACAAGTTATGTTTTTAAGTGCCAGTAAGTTTTTGTGAGTATAGCAAATACTTTCTGGATGGTCAGAAGCTCTGGATTAGGGCACAGGCATTGAGTATTTCTGGTTCTTTCTTTATTTTTAATTTTTTTAATAATGATATTTTAACTGTCATCTATTAAAGAGGAAAATGCCTTTATGTGTAATTGCCTCATACAGGTTTCCAGACACATCTTCTGAGCATTTGTAGATACCAGAATTTGCTAGAGTGAATTTAAGCTTTAAGGAGAAATGCTGCCAACAGCAATATCTTCATGCCTTCAAGGGCTTCCAAATAATTCATGCTGTTCTCCTGCTAACCAGGAGACAGAGTGCAGTGTCCTCCCTCCCCAGAAATAAAAGCAAGGCAGCCAGTGAGAGGATAGTTGAGCCAGTGCCTCTTGGAAATGAATTTTTACTCTTTTCTATAGTGGTGAGCCATGTCCCAGGCATGGAGGGTTTGCTGGGCATTTGGAATTGTTCTAAGGTTGGCACCCTGTGATGCCCAGCAGCTCTGCTTCCTCACCCTCTCAGTCTGGTCCTGAATTCTCTTAGCTACTGGGAGCTGCTACCTTAAGAGCCTTTTCCTCCAAGGCTCAGTGGTTTTTGGAGCCTTTGCTTGGATTCTAACTGGCAGTCCTAACTAAAGCGAGTTCTTAGACGCCATCGCTGCTAGGGGCCTATCAGCAGCTTCACCAACCAGCCATTAGGGTTGGTTCATCCTTGTGACTGGATCCCTTAGGGACACCTGAAAGCTACCAATAACAAATTGCCCAATTCTGAGCTGTGATTTTACTTCTGCCTGGACCTCTGTAAAATTGTCAAGGACACACACAAACTGCCTGCTCCCGGTAATGTTCATAGAGAACCAGTGGCTTTGTTTCCACCCTTCAAGGTCTTCCCCTTGTACCACTTTCTTGTAGAACTTTTATTGCTTCTGAAGAGGAGAGTTGGAGGAGAGTCAGCGTGGAATGGTTCAATTGTGGATCATAACTAACAAATAAATCTCCTAACCAGTTCTGGGACTCTGTTCCAGCGCCAGGCTGTTCACGGTGACCGAGTGCGGAAACCCACAATTGCCTTGTGCACCTGGGCGCCCTGATTAGGCTTCCTCACAGCCCCCAGGAGCCCTCACTGTGAGATGTGCCTGCCGCGGTGTCTCACTTGAACTGCTTCCTTCTTCCTGCAAAAGCTAACATGGCTTGGCATCCGCTTCCCTTCACCTGAGCTCTAACAGAACTCGCAGCTGCGTGTGGTGAAACGAGCCAGGCGCTGAAGTGCAGGGCCTTTGGAAGGCACGAGACCTCAGTGGTGGATTGTTTTTTTTTTTTTTTTTTTTTTTTTTTTTTTTTTTTTTCCCTTTTTATCCTGGGCCCTTAATTAATTTTTAAAATGTGTTGGCTTTTTTGATGACCTCAAGTTCAAGGTGGAGAGCTCTGCTTAGCTGATAACCAGCTTCTGCCTTCAGGGCCGCCACATTTGGAAGTTTTCCCTGTTGTGGGGTTGCACAGTGTAGAGGACTGCAGGGGGAGTTGAAGGAATGCTTTTTTATTTCCATAGGTGTTTGTTCAATGATTATAAGAGACATTTTATCTTATAAGATGTAAGGACTACAAGATCCTTCTGAGTCTTGGATAGCTTGAGATGGAGCCTTTCCTACAAGGCCTTTGATCCCTTCACTACTCATCCTTAATTTGGCTTTCAGTGCCTAGTGATTGAACTTGACTTTTTAAGATGTTTTGCGAGTGGGTACAGTAACTCTCTCTCTCTGCCTCTGACACCCAGAGGCTGGACAGAATCAGGTGTCCGTGAAATCAAGAGACAGAATTGAGCTGATTTTCCTAATGTATCTGAGAGATCAGAAACCTGTGATGTAAGCTGGGTGCAGTGGCGAGTGCCTATAATCCCAGAGACTCAGGGGAGGCTGAGGCAGGAGGATTATGAGTTTGAGGCCAGAGGCAAAATGTGCAAATTAGAGAGACCTTGTCTTAAAAAAAAAAAAAAAAAAGGCCCGGAGATGAAGCTTAGCAGTGGAGCACTTGCCTACATGTGTGAAGCACTGGGTTCAACCACCCCTAGTATTCCCCCCACCAAAAAAAAAAAAAAAAAAAAAAAATCAGAAACCTGTGATTGTGTCCTGACATGAAGGTCCATAAAGTGACAGGATCTCTTTACAGTGGGCAGTGAGCAGGAGTATTCCTGGTGGTCATAACGGGGGACCAGGAGGAGGTCTCCATTTGAAGAGTGAGGCTTCCTCAAATGCATGACTCCCTTTTCTTGGGGTAGCTCACCTGTGACAGACTGCTGGGCAGCCTGTGACCTTTGCTCTGTCTTTGAGAAGATGTGCTTGAATCCTCTCAATGAACATTTGGACCTTGGCTGATTACTTTTTATTTAGAAATGATTCAAATCCTATGGGAGTGTTAGCATAGTTTAGTATGGGATCACTAAAATGAAATAATATTTTTCTTTCCCTTTCTGAAAAGGATTATTTTTTTTTTAAGCAAAATGTGTGTCTTCAAGGCAAACCTGAATGGAAATGAATTTTTGGCTCTGTGCTGCCTTTGAAATGTGTCCAAGAAGCATGAACTTCTATGCTAAGAGTGTGTGAACCGCTGAGCCAGATGCCTCTAACCATATCTAATTTTTTTTTTTTTTTTTTTTGTATTTTCTCTGTTCTTTCTGCTTCCACAAAAGATGGGCCAATCAAGCTTTTCTGTAGGTTGCTCCTCACCAAGTGTGTTGAGTATTTGCCATGTGTTCCTGTTGGTCACAGTGTGCCTTGACATCTTTCCACTCCATGTTCCTTTGATCCATTGCATTTTGACATTGTGTCTGCGGGGAGGCTGGTCATTGGCTGACTGTGGCTCCAGGTTTGCCCACATATTTTAGTTGAACCTGTAGAAGAGATGATCATCTTTTAGGCAGGTCCTGGATTCATATGCCATATTCCTTTCTCTCTGAGAAAAGGAATGTTCTTTTCTTTTCATGTAACGTTTGTTCATAGTTGGATCTAGGCTTTAATGCTAAAAAGATTTTAGATTTATTCTAAGGAATCAAGGAGAAGGGAAAACTGCTGGGTGCCCCTTTTCCAGGGCCTCCCCACTGTCTGTAGCTCATTGCATGGAGCACTTGCCCATCTAGAGCTGCTGTCTTTAGCCTGAGCCTTGGGGATGCAGTGCATGTCAAGGTCACCTGCTCTTTGCCACCCCTGTGCCCTGCCAAGTCAGGAAAACTTTCGCAGTTAGATTGAAAAGACTCCCCCCACACCACCACCATTGTTGAAGCACCAGACCAGAGGACATTCGTTCATTTGTCCTGTCAGAGGACATTGGTTCTCCTGGGTAGCGTAGATGAAGGGGAAGTGCGATGAGGAATCTGTCGCTGTTGGAAGTGGGGATGAGGATGCTGCGTTTGGTGGTGGAAGGGGCTGGTTTGGCAAAACCGGTGTCTCTGTGTTCCTGCATGCTTTTGTGTGGACTTATCTGATGACATTCCTGCTCTTTCTATGGCCTTTGTAACTCTGGAGGAATGAGAGGCACCATCTGTCTCCCTTTTTTAGTAACTGCCAACTGAGGCAGGCAGGCAGGCAGCCAGCCAGCCAGTCAGCCAGCCAGCCAGCAGCTCAGGCGTTTATCACTTCTGCTTTGCTCTGCCCCACAGTGCCACTGTTCTCCTCCCTCCCTGCCTATTAGTTCAGTAGATAGAGTGCTGCTCTGTGCTCTCTGAGGCCCTGGGTTTGATACTCAGCATCACATGAAATGAGAGAAAGACTTGGCAGCCCACTCCTGAAAATAGTCAGCCATTGAAAACCCTATGCATAGCAGTGAAGCACTGACATAGTACCAAGAGCAGCACAGTGTCAGGGAGTGTTTGGTCTGTTGTGCATAGGGTCACAATGGGTTGGACTCAACTTGATGGCATCTGACAGCAGCAGCAAGAAGCAAAGCTCGCAAATGGCATGGTGGGGGACCCAGGACAGATGGACAGAGGTGAATGTATACAGCTAAGTGGTCTGGGAACACTTCTCTATGGTGCATAATTACTAGAATTCTAAATAGGTTACCTCTTTCAGCTTGCTTTCCCAAAATGAGAGGAGCTGGCATTTCCTTGAGCTCAGAAAAGATTCCATCCTCTCTAGTTTAGTGTTTTTAGTGGTTTCACTGACATGTCCTAGTGGAACATAGCTGATTCCTGCAGAGAACTTGGCTTTTCTTTTTAAAAGAGACTGTGGCCATTCTTGAGGAGCAACACGAGTTTTTGATTTCTAAGCACCTTGCTGTCTACTTAGTTGTCTTCTGATTTAGGCCATTCATGGCTCCTCATCTATTTGAAATAACTCAACAGTAGCATAACCTCCATTCTCAAAGTCACCCACAGGAATGTATTTTCCTGGCTGAAAGTCAGTTTTCTTGATGTCATAGTCCTGGTGGTTTAGAAAGCCACTATCTGCAATCTCTGATTTTCTTTTAGATCTCTGGTCATCTTTTAAAGCTTGTTTGTAAGTATATGTTCTAGGAGCAATAATTCAGGCTGTCAAAGTTGGACAGCATTTGCCCTCTGCTGTCTAACAGCAGTAATAATCTTTGCTGTCCAATGCTTTGTCTTACTCATTATCCTACACTGTAACTATCAAGCCCCAGTCCAGTGACCTGAATAAAACAAAGCAAGACAAAGAAATTCTGGCTGTTGGATCATTTTTAACATAATGTTATATCAGTCAGCCACAAGGACCTCAAAAATGGCTCTGGCCAAGACCATATATGCAATGCTTTCCATATTTAGAAACATGCGGGTGCCTCGTGCCAGCCTTCCTCCAGTGTTAAAGTGTCATCTGCAAGGACTGTTGTCTGTTCTTAAACATTATGAGGTCTTGGAGGGATCTTAATTTCTTAATTCCTTTGACATCTTTAGCTGTGAAAATTAAGAAGCCAATCAAGACGAAGTTCAGAATGCCGGTGTTTAACTGGGTTGCTCTGAAGCCCAATCAGATCAATGGCACAGTCTTCAATGAAATTGATGATGAGCGGATTCTGGAGGTAACTCTCTCCTGGGTTAGAAGCTAGGGGTGCTCTCTCTGCAGCAAAGTCAAAGTGGGTACTTTGTTAACCTGCAAGTGCCACAGATAAAGTGTTAATGTTTCAAGTACCTTAATGTGAAGATAAACAGACTTATACTATTAAGGAATAAAGTTGGACACCATTTTATAAGGCAGTTCTAAAACTGTGTTTAAAATGGTAAGTTGAAGTGATATAGTTTTAAGTATCTTCACTGTATGCCACACACACACAAAAAAATATATATGATATAATCTCATTCCTTAATTTATTAAAAATCCTTAAAACCTTTTATTGAACTATATTGATTAAGGACTCAGTGTTCATACTTTCTGCTTTGATGGCTAGTTTTAGTCTGTGGCAGCTGTCTATGTAAGATAATTATTGAAAGAAATCGAACTGGCTGATTGGAATCAGTAGTGTACTTTGGACATTTCTGTCTGTGACAGAAGTTGCAGTCTAACAAAAGCAGGAAAAATAGAGCAAGCCTGTGGCCAAAGACAGGTACCTAATAGAAAAAGTAAGGTCTATTGCTTAAGAAACCATATAAATGGTGGCATTGTGACTTCAGTTTTAAGGATAATCCAATTTGCCAATGTCATCTCTCTCTACCTCAGGATTTAAATGTGGATGAATTTGAGGAAATATTTAAGACAAAAGCCCAAGGTCCTGCCATTGATATTTCTTCAAGCAAGCAGAAGATTACGCAGAAAGGATCAAACAAAGTGACGTTACTAGAAGCAAACAGGGCCAAAAATCTTGCCATAACTTTACGAAAGGCTGGAAAGACTGCAGATGAAATATGTAAAGCTATTCATGTGTAAGTTCAGGGAATCCTGGAAAATTATATCCTAGTAAGCTCAGAATGAAAATGAAAATAAGAAAGTTATAAATTAGCAGATAACAGAAATATTTCAATAGTGGGGCAACACCTATGATCAGAAATGGAGTAATTCTTGGTATCCACACTACAAAAATTCCCCTTATATGTGCTACTTCAGAGTTTTGAATAAGATTCTAACACTAAAGAAGTAGACCACAAGTTACCCCAGGGAGTACCGTATTCTCATGAGCAATTAATTGTTTCAGAAGAGTAACACATGGACTGTGACATTATTACTGTCTTGTATTCTCTCTTATATATGCATACAGCAGTGCTTACCTAAAAGGAAAGTAGAGCTGAGCGTTGCAGATATTAAGAAAAGGGAGAGGGAGTAGTTTTCTCTGGAGTATCTGGATTGCATCCAGATTTATTGTATACAAATTTGGTGGTATTTGTGGAATGATACAGTTCAGTGCCAGATGCAAATATGATACAGATGCATATTTTATTTCATAACAATAGGAATGTGAATCCTGTTGCTCTTGTATTTTCAGGACTTTTAAATAAGATTTTTTTTTTTTAATTCTTCAACTGCGTAGAAGGCATTGCTTTTATTTTTCTTTTAGAAAAATCTTTCTACTTATGGTCAGGGTGATAGGAAGTTATTAATGTTTTAGGAAGTAATTCTTCATACTTTGGTATTTTATAAATTTTGACTAGATACTTACAGGAGTACATGACAGAGGTAATTTGCTCTGATTTTATGTCTTTGGCAAGAGTCATGACATGATAGAATAGTGCCTCTTACAATCTGGTCTGATTTCTGATATTGTATGCAGTCTTGTTTTTTAATCTTGATATACCTTGCATGTCATGATAATCGAAGTGTAATTCTATTGTTTTGCTGAACAAAGATTGTTCAGAAAGTAAAATAGAGGTTGCCGCATTTGTTCAAATTGAGCATACATCCACCCACAAAGAACTGATAATTACTTCAAGGAATATATGTACTTGCACCAAAATATTAGTAATGTAGAGTACAGGCATTTGGGTGTACTTTTTCCAAAGAGGAAAAAATAATCCCAGACTTTAACTGAAATATTTTACACAATTCTGCAGATATTCTGCGATTGTTGTACAGTATTGGCCTCTTCAGTTGGAAGTACTCTACAATGTTTAAAATGACTTCCTAGAACTACTTAACTATCAGAGGTTTCAGCCTTCAATTTGCTTTCTATTTTCATTCGCTGTTGATTTTGAGAGACTTAGTGCCACTCCATACCTCCAAACTAATAACCCCCAAATATGAGTCTGGCAGCTGTGGTAAGGTCCACATTTTCTGGAATTACCAGTTAGGGTGCCTGATGTTCATTCAGGAGCAAGCACCAGGATGGGGCTTCACAGTACAACTGTCAGAACCTGAGGCTTGTTGACTTGGTAGTGAATGAGCTGGATCGGTAGAGGTGTGGGCAAGAGGAGCAGGTTTTCTCCTAACACTGACCTGTCCACATTGTCTTCAGGTTTGATTTGAAGACACTGCCTGTAGACTTTGTAGAATGCTTGATGAGGTTCTTGCCAACTGAGAATGAGGTAAAAGTGCTTCGGCTCTATGAGCGGGAAAGGAAGCCCTTGGAGAACTTGTCGGATGAAGATCGATTCATGATGCAGTTCAGTAAGATTGAGAGGCTCATGCAGAAGATGACCATCATGGCCTTCATTGGGAACTTTGCAGAAAGCATTCAGATGCTGACACCTGTGAGTGTACCAGTTCTGGCAGGGGAAGGGTCCAAATCATACAGTCATTTATTTTTTGGTCTCTCCTAGAATTACACTCAGTGTCATGGGCTCTAAAGACCCTTTGCAACAGCTTTCTAGATTACATTTCCATTTCAGTTATCACTTTCAATCGAAAAACGAGTTTCTTTTCCATATTGCTAGTCTGCCAAGAGAATGCTGTTTTCTGTGTCTGTAGATGTCTTTTGGATTCCAAAAGACACTTCAGAGGACAAGGGAAATTATTTTCTAAAACTTGGTGGTTTCCTGAAGATAGTTTTCTGGCTGGATTGGCAAGACTGAAAATGTGACTTTCCTTTCGAAAAAGAATCCCATGCCCTTAGTGAGCAGGCTTATTAAAGCGGCAAGCATAAAATCCCCCATAGGATTTTTCTTACTTGGAAGTTTGTTACAATAAACTGTGATGATGTACAAATAATAGCCAGCTATCTCTCATTCCCAATATTAATCTGGTGGAGACTTATGAAAATCATAAACTCCAGCTTATTCCCAGTTCCATTTCTAAATAAGATTTGTTAGTTACTGCTTATAGTAGCATGTCTGTTAAAAACATATTTTGAGAACTCCTCTAGAGTGTTATGTCCCTGTCCCCCCATTCCTGGACAACTCCACTGATTTTTTAAAAAGTATAAATTATACTATCTGTGATTAGAAGTGGTGGACAGGGGATTGAAATCTGACACAAGAGGCTGTTGACTCCTAATTCTGAATTGTACTGGTTATAGATTTGTTACAGATTTGTGATAAACAAGTTCCTCAGTTCCTTATTCTGAATAGTTTTAGAGAAGAGTTTGCACGTAATGGTATGGTTGCCTAAGACCTAGCAGGGCTGTATTTATTATGACGAGGAAAAACAGAATCTCATCATTAAGACTTCAAGGCCTCTTTTTTTCTGTGTTAGTTTGTAGTTTCCAATTAGCTTCCCATTTTTAACATGTCTTTTTTTCCTTCCTTCCTTCCTTTGGTTGGAATCTAGCAACTGCACGCAATTATAGCAGCATCTGTCTCTATAAAGTCATCCCAAAAACTCAAGAAAATTCTGGAGGCAAGTGAAGTTTTCCTTATGTATGTGTATGGAGAGCTGACTTGGACTCCCTGAGGGGCTGTCCTGATGGGCCTCTATTTTCTTTCTTTCACAGATCATCTTGGCTCTTGGAAACTATATGAATAGCAGCAAACGAGGAGCAGTTTATGGATTTAAACTTCAGAGTTTAGATCTGGTACGTGAACTTGAAGGGAGACAAACCGCTGGCAGAGACTAAGTCCTGGGGCAGGGGAGTCTGTTCCTGGGAGGTAGATATGAGAGGCTTTGATGAAGATTCTCTGTTAATGGAAGGATCAATTGGCATAAATTTGAACACTATTTAACAATAAGGACTTAAAACCTTAGAAATACTCATACCCTTCCACCTAGTGTTTCCATTTCTAGGAATTATTCCTTAGGAATTTGAATTATAAATGCTGCATTGTATTTATAATTGCAAATAATTAGCAATAATCTCAAGATTGAGTATTGTGGGAAATGATTAAATACAGTGGAATAGCTGGGCATGGTGGTGCACACCTGTAATCCCAACAAGGCAGGAAGATCGCAGGTTTGAGACCAGAGGTAGTTTGCATAATTTAATGATACCCTGTCTCAAAAAGTAAAAAAATGCGCCGAGAGTGCAGCTCAGTGGTACAGCACTTGCAAAGCATGCAAGCGGGAGGCCCTGGGATCAACCCCCAGTACCACAAAACAAAAAACAAAACAAACAAAAATATATTTGTGTGTGTGTGTGTATAAATGTGTGTGTATAAATGTGTGTATAAATATATATGTATATGTATGCTGGAGTAATAATATAGTGACCTATTCTTTAGCTATTTAAATACTTAGAGTTTTCATACAAATGGGTCATTTTGTGTTTTGAAAAGAAAGAGTATATAAATTATAGGGGCAGTATAATTTCTTTTTCTGTGTGGACAACAGTACTGTTCTTTGCAAAGTTACCTGGCTTACATGAACACAACTAGAGAAAATCCTCCATGGAACCCTGCCCAAGCTATGCAGACCTAGTGTGGCTTCCATGTAAGAAGGGAGAGCAGTGAGATGAATCCCCAGATTGGGGAGACATGGTTGACTATCCAGTCGATCAAATAACCATTTCTCCCCTGGCCTGGTCCCCTAGAAGGTCATGGTCAGTTCCAGGACCCCTGTAGATACCAAAATGTCCAGATGCTCAAGTCCTTTCTATAAAATGGCATAGGATCGCATGTAAGATATGCACATCCTCTGTACTTTAAATCATGTCTAGTTTACTTATAATACCTGTTGTTGTTGTTAGGTGCCGCTGAGTTGGGTCCAACTCATAGCCAGTTGATTCCCAATTTGTTATTAAATGGTGCTGTTTAGGGAATGGCAAGAGAAACTGTGCACGTTCCATACAGAGGCAGTGCTTTTCCCAATATTTTCTGTAGTGGTTGAATCCACAGGTGCAGAACACACAGGTACAGAGGGCTGGCTCGCTCTCTCTGTTTGGGGTCATCAGAAGCTAGGGATAAGAGAGGAGCTGAGCTAAATGTAAAGACTGCAGCATGGAAGCCCTGTGGTGTCAGGAATCCCTGCACAAACCTGCTGGCTCCACCTTCTTCTTCTGCTCCAGTCCTTCATTTTGAAGAGCACTAACACTGGAGTCTTGTTGCTTTTAAGCCAGGGAAGGTGGGATGGGGGACTTCATATAAGTAGATTAAAGATCTGAACCTTTCCTAGGTGCTTAGTGCCAACCCTGACATTTAGCATATACCCTTTCAGAAAGTCCTGAAGTCATTGAAACATCAGTGGACTGGTTCTCTAAAGAATACACTGAATATTCAGTCTCCTTTGGGGACGTTTTCTTTCCAACCCGTTGGGCAACTGTACTCAATTATTTACTCTAGGTGCGAAGTTGCCTGGTGGACAACTCTTCCTTTGTCCTTGCTCTTTTACCTAACCCATGCCCCCTTTTGTTTTCAGCTCTTAGATACAAAGTCAACAGACCGAAAGCAAACACTATTGCACTATATATCAAATGTTGTGAAAGAAAAATATCACCAAGTGTCCCTGTTTTACAATGAGCTGCATTATGTGGAAAAAGCTGCTTCAGGTACTTAATTTCCGCTATTCACGTTACTCTTGGACATTTAATGCCTTAAATGGGGAGACCATGAAGTGAGAAGCTGTGAGCTGGAACACATCGTGATGGTGCCAGCTGCTCCTGAGAACAATCGTGAATGGGGGTGTGAGGGTCACCTCTCGGTTTCCTCTCTGTAAAGATCCAGGTCTTTTAGACTTGTGTGCCTTCCCTTGTTCATCTACGGCCTTTTTCGTTTTGTTGCTATTAAATGAAAGATGAGAATGAGAATTTGAGAGTAAAACCTCTAACAAAAACTTTCAATTCTGTTTTGTGCTGTTCCATTTGCTAAGATGTGGCAGTTGTAAATATTTTGCCATTGCCTGAACACAGGTTAAATTATCTGTATTTCTTGGGTGCTACTTTGCTATGGCAGTTCACATTTTCTCATTTAAATTATCAGTGACTAAGATAGTACAAGTAACTCCATATTGCAGATGAAGAAATTGTCATTTGTAGAGTTCATTGTCTTGCCCAACATCATGTGGGTAGAAAGTGATAGAAACAGAACTGGAACCCAAGTTTTCTTACTTTACAGTATATCACCTAATGTATCATATCTTCTTAAGAGTATTAGGGTTGAAAAAGGAATGCTGTGCAAATTGCCTGCAGCCATAGTATTGTGGCATCTGATCCCATCAGATCTCGGAAGCTAAGTAGAACTGGGCCTGGTTAGTATTTGGATGGGAGACCGCCTGGGAACACCAGGTGCTGTAGGCTTGGGAGAAGGACCTGGCAACCCACTCCCAAAAAACAATCAGCCATTGAAAACCCTATGAATAGCAGAGAAGCACTGACAATCGTGTTTTGTCTGTTGTACATAGGGTTGCTATGAGTCAGATACCAACTTGATGGTACCTAACAACACTACCATGCAGACTGACCTTAGAGTTAGTTATAGGCTGTGATTTTCAGATTGTTTTCTTGAACCATAAGCTGCAAATATGTATTATGAACTCTGATTTCTGAGGCCTACCTTACACTTACTGAATCTTTTAAGGTAAGGCCTTCTTTTATGGCTTCTTTATGACTAAATGGCTGTTGCCATTTAGTGCTGTCTACTTTCTGATATTGGGAGACTGACCTGGCAACCCACTCCCAAAAACCAATCTGCCATTGAAAACCCTGTGAACAGCAGAGAAGCACTGACAATAGTGTTTTGCCTGTTGTATGTAGGGTCGCTATGAGTTGGATACTGACTCGATAGCACCTAACAACAACAACTTTCTGATATAAAACTTATCAAATTTTATTATAATTTGCCTGGCAAATTATACATGGCAACCACTACAATTCTTAAGGATAAATAATAAGGTTTTATTTATTTATTTATTTATTTCAGTACTAGGGGGTTGTACCCAAGGCCTCACATATACTTTGCAAGTACTTTATTACTGAGCTGCACCCCCAACTCATTTAAAAAAAATTTTTTTTTTTTTTTTTTTTTGGTCTTGAGACAAGGTCTCTCTAAGTTACACAGGCTGACTCTGGCCTTGAACCAGTGATCCTCTTGCTTCTGCCTCTTGAGTCACTGGGATTATAAGCGTGAGCCACCATGCCTGGCAAGTTTTATTTATCTTCATAGTTCACTCAACCCCTGGGAAAATTGATGATGGGACTAAATGAGCAAGTGAGTGAACAAAACGACCCACTGTAGTTGGGATAGATGCTCTAGAAGTCATAGTGGAGACTGAGAGTGTGGTGGAAATGGTTTTGTGACTCTGAAGAGCAGGTTCGGACAGAACAATTGTGGGCTTAGGGCTTAGGCAGCTAGCAGAATTTCTGTTCTGGTGTGGTTTTCTTCCTTTCACATTTCCTCTTGGAGCTGGGACTGCAGCTCGGTACTAGAGCATGCACAAGGCCCTGAGTTCGTTCTCTGTTGTTGTTGTTAGGTGCCGTCAAGTCGGTATCCGACTCATAGCGACCCTCTGTACAACAGAGGAAACACTATTGTCAGTGCTTCTCTGCTGTTCATAGGGTTTTCAATGGCAGATTGATTTTTGGGAGGGGGTTGCCAGGTCTTTCTCCCAAGCCTACAGCTTCTGGTGTTCCCAGGCGGTCTCCCATCCAGGTACTAACCAGGCCGGACCCTGCTTAGCTTCCGAGATCTGACAGGATCGGATGCCACAGGGCTACAGCTGCAGGCAGTTTGGTTCCCTAGCACTGCAAAAATAAACACTAAATAAAATTGCTTTGCTTAAGTTAAGATTCTTAAGCAATATAATTCTAATTAAGAAGAAAGTTACAAAGAAAATTCCTATCTTAGTAATAGCACATTTTCTTTGGACTGAAAAATGCAGTTTGGAAAAAAAATCAGTGGGGAAAAATGCAGAGCCTGAGGTGCTCAGTGGCTGAATCATTCTTTCTATGTCCGTTCTCTGGTACCCAGGTGGGCAGATACTGGTTTTTTATACCTTCATGCACGCATTCACTCCTTCATTTCTCCACTCAAACTCTTTCGAGTGCCTTCCCTGTACCTCGCACTGTCAGAAGTATTAGGGAATCAAAGCCAAATAAAACTATGAGTCTAGTGAGGGAAAACCATACTGCATTGTTTTTATATTCATCCATGTAAATCAGGCAATAGGAAGAACTAGAGGTAGGACCAACTTTCATGGGGAAACTGGCTCTGGAGGCTCTAGTTGGTAACCATGCTGCAGTTGGAAAGGTACATGCCAAGCCTTTCTGAAGCAAGGAAGGGTCGTTTAACCAAAAGAAACTATCCAAGGTTGCTTTGTGTCCTAGTGGTCAATATAACCAAAGTTCAACAAATAAAATGGATACCCCCTGCTGGAGAGTCACACTAATGCAAAAGATTCGAAAGACTAGAGGATAAAAAAATCCTGAGCCTGTCACAGATAAGGACCTCTGAGCTTATAGACCAACCAATAGGGTAGGAGAAAAATGAACTAGTTGTGTACAGCACAGATTTGGAGGCCGTGATTATTAGTTACTCCTTCACTACCATTTACAAGCTGTGTGACCCAGGTAGGCCACAGAACCTTTATATGCTGCCTGCCTGCCTGCCTGCCTGCCTGCCTTCCCTCCCTCCCTCCCTCCCTTCCTTCCTTCCTTCCTTCCTTCCTTCCTTCCTTCCTTCCTTCCTTCCTTCCTTCTTCTCCCTCCACCCCCACAACTGTTGTTGTTATTGTTAGGTGCCATCGAGTGGAGTCCGACTCATAGCGACCCTATGTACAGCAGATCGAAACACTTCCCTATTCTGTGCCAGGCATATGATCTTACTTACGTTTAAACCCACTGTTGCAGGCACTGTGTCAATACATCTATCGGAAGGTTTTCCTTTTTTTTCCGCTGACCTGCCACTCTCCCAAACATGATGTCTTTTTCCCGGAATTGGTCTTTCCTGACTATATGTCCAAAATACATAAGACACAGTCTGGCCATCCTTGCTTCCAAGGAGCACTCTGGTTGCACTTCTTCTAGGACAGATCTGTTGCTTATTTTGGCAGTCCATGGTATATTCAGTATGTGTCTCCAGCACCATAATTCAAAAGCATCAATTCTTTTCCTGTCTCCCTTGTTCAGTGTCCAGCTTTCACAACCATTTGATGGACTGAAAATACCATGGCATGTGTCAGGCGTACCTTCGTCTTCAATGTGACATCTTTACTTTTCAATACTCTAAAGAGATCTTTTGTCACAGCTTTCCCCAAAGCAATGCGTCTTTTAATTTCTTGACTGCTGCTTCCATGGGTGTTGATTATAGAGCCAAGTAAAACAAAATCATGGACAACCTCAATCTTTTCTCCATTTATTGTGAAGTTGCATACTGGCCCAGATGTAAGGATTTTTGTTTTGTTGATGTTCAGTTGCAATCCATACTGAAGGCTATGATCTTTGATCCTAATCAGTAAATGTTTTAAATCCTCTTCATTTTCAACAAACAGAGTTGTGTCACCTGAATAATGCAGGTTGCTAATGAGTCTTCCTCCAATCCTGTTGCCACGTTCTTCTTCATAAAGTCTAGCTTCTCAGAGTATTTGCTCAGCATGTAAATTGAGGAGATGTGGTGAAAGTATATAGCTCTGACATAAACCTTTCTCATGTTTAAACCAGGCAGTGTTTCTTTGTTCTGTTTGAGTACCTGCCTCCTGGTTCACATACAGATTCCTCATGAGTACAATTAGGTGCTCTGGTATTCCCATTTTCCAAAGTGTTACACATAATTTATTGTGATCCACATAGTCAAATGTCTTTGCATGGTCAATAAAACATTGATAGACATCTATCTTTCTTTCTTTCTTTCTTTTTTTTTTTTTTTTTTTTTTTTTTTTTTTTTTTTTTTTTTTTTTTTTTGCGGTAGTGGGGGTTGAACCCAGGGCCTTGTGCCTGCATGCTTTGCAAGTGCTGGACCACTGAGCTGCACCCCCAGCCCATTTTTTTTTTACTTTTTGAGACAGGGTCTCGTTAAGTTACACAGACTGCCTCTGGTTTCGAACTTGCGATCCTCCTGCCTCCGCCTCCAGCCACTGAGATTACAGGTGTGCGCCACTGCGTCAGCACAGGTAGGCATCTTTCTGATGTTCTCTGCTTTTGGCTAATATCCACCTGACATCAGCAATGATGTCCCTGGTTCCCCTCCCTCTTTGGAAACCAGCTTGATTTTCTGGCAATTCCCTGACTATATACTGTTGCAGTCACTTTTGAATAATCTTTAGTAAAATTTTGCTTGTGTGTAATATTGATGATATTGTCCGATAGTTTCCACATTCAGTTAGATCCCCTTTTTTGGGAATAGGCACAAATATGGGTCTCTTCCAGTCAGTTGGCCAGGTAGCTGATTTCCAAATCTGTTGGCATAAACATGTTAACACCTCCAGTGCTGCATCTGTTTGTTGAAACATCTCTATTGGTATTCTGTCAGTTCCTGGAGCCTTGTGTTTTGCTAGGTCTTTCAAGGCAGCTTCCACTTTGTTGGACTTACCAGCCTGTGCCAGGCTAATGTTTTTCTTCATTGGCATAATGGGATAATGGTGCAACAGAATTATTCCACATAAAGAATTTATTACCAGTGACTCAAGAGGCTGAGACAGGAGGATTGTACTTCATAAATTACTCATATTAAAAGCTCTCTGCTTTGAAAGCTGAGAACTACATCTAAGGACCCTGAGTAAGCCTTAGAAACTACTGAGAACTTGGCTTAGCAGCCAAGCTTGCTGCAGTTTTAAATCTCCCAGTAGAGGTTCACTGATGTATAACTTCCTTCATATAGTCTCCCTCGAGAATGTTCTGCTGGATGTCAAGGAGCTGCAGAGGGGCATGGACTTGACCAAGAGGGAGTACACCATGCATGACCACAATACCCTCCTGAAGGAGTTCATCCTACAGAATGAGGGGAAGCTGAAGAAGCTACAGGATGATGCCAAGATTGCACAGGTAGCCAAAGAGAATGGATCCCTTGAGGCCACCTGTAGCATGGGACCTGGTGTAGGGGACAAATATCCCATTTTTCTGCCTGTGGAGGGTAGGTTTCTTATGTAGGTAATGATTACTATGGGAGTATCTTGTCCTGCTCATTGTCCTTTCGTAATTTGGGTTGGGGTTTTCATCGTCTTCTGGCCTCCCTGCTCCTTCTCCTTCCCCTTCCACTCCCACGTGACCTCCAGCACAGGTCTGTATTCAGTTCAGTAATGTGTCAGGTCTCTGCTCTGCAAAGCAGTGTCCCTGGTGTATAGGTTTTTGTAGATCTTGACCTTAATGTCCTATACCACACCAGGGGTGCTGGTATGTAGGCAAACCTACAAAACAGTGAAGAGTCACCATACAAAGGACAGAAAGTGCTGGCGAAACTCAGAAAGCAGAGTGCAATGGCTTCTGATTTGGGACTGTCTTGCATCATAGAAGAGTTTGGGCAGAGACTGAGTGTCCCCTTTGTGGGGATATCATAAGGAGCACAAAGCAAGGGATTGGGAAATAGAGTCAGACTTCTAAGAGCCATGCCAACCTTGGTGGTTTAAGGGGTTTGGTTCTGCTATCGCCTTATGTAACTCTTGGAAAAAATAATTCCTCATTTTGTGTGTAGGGGCAAAAGGTGTAGAAGCGGCAGGAGGTCCCCTAGAGGAATTCCCGTCCCCCCCTTTTGCACTCTTCTGGTTGCCTTTGACAAGGTGTCAGAGGAGACATGGAGACTGTGGAGGACAGTGGGAGGTGAGGGAGGCTATTGCAGCTGGAAGCTGTGGAACGCCTCTCCCTTGCTGCAGCTTTCCTTCAGTTTTTTCTCCAGAGTATTTAGTCCAAATGCTAGAACTAATGATATTCAAGAGAAATTTACTTGTTTACAGGATGCCTTTGATGATGTGGTGAAGTATTTTGGAGAAAACCCCAAGACAACACCCCCCTCTGTCTTTTTCCCTGTCTTTGTCCGCTTCGTGAAGGCCTATAAGGTGAGTGGGCGGAGCACATCCTTCAGGACCATTCCAGCCAGTTCTCCCCAGGCCAGAGCCCTCCTGTAGATATGTCCACATCCTACCTGCTCTGCAGAGGCTGCTAGGCTCCTTAGGCAGCAGATCTGGGGAGTCAGTGATAGTCCTCAGTCTCTGGCCTTGCAGAGGCCAATATCTCCTGGGACCCTCAGGCCTGGATGATTGTTTTCTCTGTGGACCCAGGCCTGAGTCTTGGCCAGAAAACAAAGGCTGTTGGCTACCTGCTTAGGGCAAGTGAGATGCTGTAATCCCATTGCTGCCCTGTTGTTGACTGTTGACCCATGTAGGCAAGTTCAAGACACAGAAAACCTAGGCCTCTCATGGAGTTGTTTAGTGGGTCTAAGAAGCGAACCCTGGCCTGTGGCAAAATCATGTGCTGCGGTTGAGATCAGGGAGAACCTGCTGGGTTACACTTGGCTTAGCTGTGAGACCGTTTTGTTGTTGTTTTGAGACAAAGTCTCACCTGGGTGTAACCCAGGCTGGCCAGGAACTTACTAGATAGTCCAGGCTGACCTTGAACTCATGATCCTCCTGCCTCAGCCTCCTACGTGTTAGGATTACAGGATTACAGTCATGTACCTCCATGCCTAGTAGCTGTGAGGCTTTTTAGAACACCATTCACTGGTGTGGACTGAGGGGTAGTGCTGTTAAGGA
>VMDO01017337.1:0-45161 GCA_007922755.1 Pedetes capensis | reverse complement strand
CTAGCTGCTATTAAGACACAAAATTCAGTGCAATATTGCCTTTCTGTAAAGAGAAATGTGTTTTCTTAAGAAGTGAAAGTATTTCTTTAGATTTTAATTTTAAAAGTATAAATTCATAAGAGATACTCTTAATGGAAATATTTTTAGATTGAAAATGAGATACAAGTACTTTGTTAAAAAGAAGTATCACCCAAATTCCCAATATATTATAATACATAAGCAACAATAGGTTTTTGAAACTCAAATATAAAGATAATTTTAGCTCACCAATAAAATGTGCATCTGATACATTAAATAATATTATTTATTTATAATGGAAATTAAAGCTATAAAGTGGTTTTAAATAAAAAACAATGTCTTGAAATCCACATCACCTTACATTCAAGTAAAATAATAATACATATTTTTGTATTTGCCTTTGAGATGAGATTCATATTTCTACTGTCTTTGCATCTTGATGATATCTTCCATTTCTATTAACAATTTCAATAAGTCTTATGCTGGTCTGAAAGAAGACATTCTGCCATTTTGAATTCATGCCTTTTCTAATGCATATGTATTTGTTATGACTAATATAATTACTGGGCTGGGATTTAGCTCAGTTAGTAGAGCTCTGCACTGCAGTCTCTGAGGTACTGAGTTCAATTCCCAGCACAGCAAAAATGGGAGAAGGACCTGGCAATCCACTCCCAAGGCAATCCCGAAACAGTCAGCCATTGAAAACTCTATGAGGGTCGCTATGAGTCAGATAGCGACTTGAAGGCACCTAACAACAACAACAATATAATTAGTACTAACTTACATAAATATCATGAAATAATAAAAAAAAAATCAGATTATTTCCCAGGCTTATAAGTGTCATATAAGTAGTCAAACTATCCATACATTTTATTGAAACACCTTGTTTATTTCTTCATCATTGCTTCCTAATAACAAGAAATGTGACCATCCGAGGATTTTCAGAGCACCTTAGCACAAAGTATGCCTACGAATATTAAGATTAATTTCTAAGGATATAGTAATAAGTTTTATAGATAAAAGTTATGATATTTACTACATTTTATTGAATTTTTCTAATTGTCACAGTACATATATGTGTTAAATATCTACCATATGCAAATAATTTTTTGCCATTTTAGCCATTTTTACACTTTTTCAGTGTAACTGATAAGAGATACATGTCAGAGAGGAAGATGGCAGATTAAAGACAATGCTTTCTTGAGTCTCCACACATCTAAAAGAAAACATCAGGTTCATGACTGAAGGGAGAGTTGGGTGGTAGAGATGCATAAGGATGCAATAGTAAACAGTAGCCTGGGACCAGATGAAACCCAGAAATATTGATCTTCAGGTTGTAGAAGAAACAATGTCCCTAACACTGGTCACTAGGCAAAACGGTAGAAAAGGGGAAGAACCACCCCAATGGAAAGCCTCAGCAAGGCTGTAGGGCACACAATCTGGCACTTCACAAATTTATATGGTAAGATGGAAGATCTGCAATCCATCCCAGAAGCAGACACTAGAGAAAGGACATACACAATTCTTAGCTTGCTCACTGGTACTGTAGTGAGGAAGCACATTGAGAAAAGTCTTACAGGCAAACCCATCAGCTAGGGAAGGATGGGACACAGGCCCTTATATTTTTATATCTCCAAATCCCAAGGAAGACCCTTCTCCACTGACAAAGTGAGCAATTACCTGAAGAACCAGTGTAGGCCTAAGAAACTGATTTTGACTTGGATACAGAGCTGGGAACTCAGGTGTATAAGATGGGAAGTGCTGGCCACACTTAAGAGGGAAGGAGAGGGTGGTTACATTTGGGAATTGTTCCCTGACCTCTAGGGAGATTAGGGAAACAAGCTGTATGTGAATACAAGCAGGGATTTAGGATGAAGACTGGGTGGTCAGGGCATGTGGGATTGTTCAGTAGCCATACCTTACCCCTCCTTCTGCCCCCAATAGAGATGACAAGGCTATCTGCTTTCTATGCTTTCAGAGTTCCAGAGACATTGCTGGAAACTCAGCTGCCACTGGAGCATTTTTAACACCCCTTCATGGACTGGCACAGTGCTTTTGATGTGAGGAGCAAAACAAGTGATCCACAGGCTCAGCTGGCAAGATGAGCTTGAGGTAGCTCCTACACTCATTGCATGGGCAGTCTTGCCTAAAGAGAAGCCTGGCAGGAATTCAGCCTAGCTATAATCATAGTGCGGGCAGCAGTACCACTGTGGCATCTGATCCTGTCAGATCTCAGAAAATAAGAGGGGACAGGCTTGGTTAGTAGTTTCACAGGAAACCACCTGGGAACAACAGGTGCTGTAGGGAGAAGGATCCAGCAACCCATTCCCAAAAAACAATGTACCATTGAAAATGCTATGAATTGCAGAGAATCATTGACAATAGTGTTTCACCTGTTGTACATAGGGTCCCTATGAGTTGGACACCAACTTCAAGGGCACCTAACAACAGCAACAACATATTAATAATGGTGGCTTATGTGCCAGGGCAAGAGAGGCATGGCTGGCCTAAGCATGCAGATGGCCCTTTTGGGTGTAACCAGTCTATACTTCAGAGAGAAAATAACTGAATACCGCCCCCCCCCAACACCAGTAAACTGAAAAATGACAAAGTCAGAAAAATGTGAAGCAATTTCATCTTCCATCTCCTCAAAAGCAAGAAATATTGACTGGTCTTCTTTCATTGTTTTGCCTTTCTCCATATTTATTTTATTGTGCTTTCCCTTAATATTATTTCTCATTCCCGCATCCCATATACTTTTCTTCTCTTTCCTGTCTTTCTTCTTCTCTCTTTTTCCCTTCCCAATCCTCCCTTCTTTTGTGACTTATCAATACATTTATCTTTGGTAATTTTTTAATTCTTTCTTTATCATATAAGTATTCTAATACCTTTCTCTTCTACTCTTTTAGGGGCATAGTTTTTATTTCCAAATTTTTGCAATACAGTATTTAAATGTCTAGTTTATTTATGAGTGGGTGTTTTTATTACTGTTGTTTGTTGTTTATTTTCTCTCCACTGAGTGATGGTGGTGTAGAGACTTCATGAGAAAGGTGCTCACCAGGAAGACTGACATATAAAACAGGAAGAAGCATTCATCACAATAGATGTTCAAATCACAAGGTTGTTTGTTGTTGTTGTTGTTAGGTGCCGTTGAGTCGATATCCTACTCATAGCGACCCTTTGTACAACAGGGGAAACACTATTGTCAGTGATTCTCTGATGTTCGTAGGGTTTTCAATGGCAGATTGATTTTTGGGAGGGGGTTGCCAGTTCCTTCTCCCAAGCCTACAGCTTCCGGTGTTCCCAGGCGGTCTCCCATCTAGGTACTAACCAGGCCCAACCCTGCTTAGCTTCCAAGATCTGAGGGGATCAGATGCCACAGGGCTACTGTTGCAGGCAACATATAAAACAGGAAGAAGCATTCATCCCAATAGATGTTCAAATCACAAGGTAGAAACAAAATAAATATGAAAAAAAAAAAAAAGCAACAGGATTCCTCCAAAAGTTTATCGCTCTTCAACAATCAAATCTAAATATATTGAAGTGGTTAAAGTGCTAGTAAAATACATTAAAAGTCTAGTTTTTCAACTGATCAATGATTTCAAAGAGGATTTATTAAACAGATGAATGAAATAAAGAATTAAGTTCAAGACTTGTACAAGAAATTCAATAACTTGGATGAGTAATTCAGCAAAAAGAGATTCTGAAAAAAGTGAGAATCTTGGAAATTAAATACTCAATAAATCAAACAAAAAGCTTAATGGAAAGCATTAACAATAGATTAAATAAAAGCAGAGGAAAGATGACCAGGGCTGAAGATGAGGTTGAGAGATTAATACAGTCACATAGCAATGTGGTTGTTGTTGTTAGGTGCCATAGATTCAGATAGCAGTAAAGAAAAAAAAATTATGGCCACAACTTTTAAGACCTCTGGGACATGATCAAGAGACCAAACATAGGAATCCATGAGGTAGAAGAAAGAGTTGAGATACAAAAGCATAAATGACTTATTCAATAGAATTAGAGCAGAAAATTTTCTAAATCTATGGAAAGATATGGATATTCAAGTGCCACAGCCATTAAGAACTCCAAATAGATGTGACCAGAAAATAGCTCCCCATGTCATATTGTGGTTAAAGTGCTAAGAATAGGGCACAGTGACACATGCCTGTAATCCCAGTGACTTGGGAGGCGGAGGCAGGAGGATCGGAAGTTTGAGACCTGGGGCAGTCTGTGTAATTTAGTGAGACTTTGTCCCAGAAAAAGTAAAAAAAAAAAAAAAATGAGCTGAGAGTCCAGCACTTGCAAAGCATGAAAGTGTGAGAGGCCCTAGGTTCAACCCACAAATAAAGTACCACATAAATAAAGTATTTGTGGTTCAAGTACCACAAATAAAAAAATTAAATTAAAAAGTGCTAAGAATAAAGAATCAAGAAAGACTATTGAAAGGCTTAGGAGAAAAGCACTAAGTCACTTACAAAATAATCTCATCAAAATTCTAAAAGCTGGAAAATCATGTAATGACATATTTTGAGCATATTTTGAGAGTAAATAACTGTCAATAAAAATTATGAAATCCAGTAAAGTTAGCCTTTAAAATTGATAAATAAATATTTTCCAGGACAAATATAAATGAAAGTAATTCACAACCATTTAGCCAGCATTGCAGAAGATACTTAAATGAATGTTACATACAGATGAGGAATAAACACAGTAACAATCACGAGACCTTGGGAAAGAAAAAAATTTCATAGGAATAATGGATTAATAAATGAGAATTAGTAAGGAATCGAACGTTTTCACTTAACAAACCAGCAAATCTTTAAGATACCTAAGGGAGAATAAAAAGAACAGAATCTTAGAACCAAGTAGGCAAAACAAAAACAACAAAATTACAGGAATTAATATATTCTTCTCAATAATAACCTACATGTAAATTGTCTTAACTTTCTAATAAAAGACACAGGCTGACTGATTGGATTAAAAAGTAAGATCCCATCATCTGTTGTGTCTGCATGCCTTACTGGCTAGCATGTGCACACACACACACACACACACACACACACACACACAGATTGAAAGAATGAAAACTGGTATAAACACATGGAGTCTGAAAGCAAGCTAGAATAGATACACTCATATCTGACAAAGTAAACTTGAATCCAAAGTTATTCAGAAGAGATAAAGGTCACTACATACTAAAGGATGCAAAAATCTATCAAGATGATATAACAATTGTAAATATATATGTTTGGTGCACACAAATTTATAAAACAAATGATACATAAAGGGATAAATATATTATCCAGACAAAACGACAACAAATACCTCAATAACAAAATAAAACAAAACAAAACAAATTTTAAAAACACAAAGAAATGTCAGTTAAACTGCACCATCAATCAAATGGACTTAATGGACTTCTACATAATGCCCTATCCAACAGCTTTGGAATACACATTCTTCTCACCAGCCCCTGGAAGTTTCTCCAAAGTAGATCATATTCCAGACTATAAATTAGAGAGCAAGAGAAAACACATAAAATATTCAAATACATGGAGATTTAGCAATATGCTTTCTAATGATCAGTGTGTCACAGAAGTAATCAGGAAGAAATTAAAAACTTTCTAGAATCAAGTGAAAATTAAAATCCACTTCCCAGAATCTGTGGGATACAATAAATGCAGTTCTAAGAGAAAAGTTTATAGTTATGATTTCAAATATTAAAAAATCAGGGTGATGTCAAGATATAATCTAATGATGCATTTCAAGGTCTTAGAAAAATAAGAACTAGTCAAACCCAGAATTAGTATATGGAAAGCAGTAATAAATATCAGAGCTGAAATTAATGAGAGGGAAACCAAAAAGACCATGGAAAAGATCAATGAAATAAGAGTTGGTTCTTTGAAGATAAACATATTCAACAACCACTTTATTCAAACAAACCAAAGGAAAGAGCAAGAAGACCTAAGTTAACAAAATTAGAGATGAAAAAAGGAATATTATAGCTAATGCTTCAAACTCAGGTGTAGGTTCAATATGCTAAAATTTAGAAGATTCTGGTTTGGTTTGGATTTGGGTTTAAAATTTTAGTCTTTCATGTAGATGGATGAATACCTTTCTTGTCAATATTTTTTCAATCTTTAAATAGCTAACAATTAAAAAAAAATAACTGAACCCAAACTCAATTTTCCACTGAGTTCAGGTTCAGGTTGAGGATCAGAAAAAATATTTAAAATTCTTGAATTGGAATGGGTTCAGGGTTTAGGTTTGAGTAGGGGTTGAAGTGCTGCTATCTACACGTAGAATGTAAATCCAAACCCAAACTGAACATAGGCCCTCTAAAGTTTAACATATTGAATCTGCATCTGTATCGGAACCAAATTTTTTGTAGGTTTGAAGTCCTGATTTCAGCATGTAACAATAACATCCAAAGGGAATATTCCATTGGGGAATATTTTGAAAATTATACTGCAATAAGTTGGAAAGTCTATTCATAATTACTAAGTTATGGAATCATCCGGGTGCCCATCAGTGGATGAATGGATAAAGAAATCATGGCATATATACATAATGGAGTTTTATTCAGTCATAAATAATAATAAAATTATGGCATTTGCAGGAAAATGGATGAAGTGGAAGGTCATAATGCTAAGCTAAATAAGCCCGTCTCACAAAGAAATGTCACATTATTTTCTCTCATATGTGGTATTCAAGGAGTAAAGAGCACATGAAAATAAAATGGGAGCTGTTATACATATGGAAGGAAAAATGGGGAGAAAGAGGCAAGAAATGGTAATAGAAGGGTTAAATATTTCAAAATTCATTATGTACAAGTGTGGAAATGTCATAGCAAAACCCATAACTTTGTATAATTAAAGTGAGCTAATAAAAAGTATGTGATGATCCAATACCAATTGAAATATTACATTCCAGGTAAGACATTTTTTGGCCAGTGATATCTTCTCTGACCATGGTATGCAATAATATAACCACTCAGTTAATATTATATCTTGCTGCATTTTTCTTCTGAATTCTTATCATCAATTAACATGTTTGTCATAATAATCATATGCATTGTCTCTTTTCTTCCATTAGGAGGTAAACTGCATGCCGTGTGTGGTGGTGAATGCCTGTAATCCCAGCAGTTTGGGAGACGGAGGCAGGAGGATCGCAAGTTCAAGACCAGAGGCAGTCTGTGTAATTTAGTGAAACCCTGTCTCAAAAAAGAGTAAGGAAATGCCCTGAGGGTGCAGCTCAGTGGTCCAGCACTTGCAGATTCATGCAGGCGTGAGGCCCTGCAAGGCCCTGGGCTCAATCCCCAGTACCATGAAAAAAAAAAAAAAAAAAGTAAGGAAGTAAGCTACATGAAGAGAAAAGTATCTTCCTTGTTGTAAAATTAAGTTTACTTTAGTTGGTGCATAAACATAAACTAAACATATTAATGGACTACTATGAGATGTTTCCATATGTGTATACATTATATAACGATAAATCAGGCATTTAATATTTATACTAGACATATCTATCTCCTCAACCATTTGTCATTTCTTTATGGTGAAAACTCATAATTCTGTTTTCTAGCTTTTTGAAATGTACAGTATATAATCATCATCTGTAGCAGGATTCAAACCCACATTGTTTTTGTTTGTTTATAAACCTGGATTCATAAACTATGCAATGTTTGTTAAGAAACACTTTTTGCTGATTTATAGCTTTCACCTAATATTTAATGACTATCTTATAAGAATTTATGATTGTTTTTGAGAAATGTTGAGGAAAAATATATCAGGGTATTCCACAATTCATTCATTTTTACCTTCCTTCCTTCCTCCCTTTTTTTAATTTTGAGACAGGGTTTCACTAAATTATGCCGGTGGCCTCTGACCTCATACCTATGACCCTCCTGCCTCAGCCTCCTGAGTCACAGGGATTATAGGCATGTACCAGAGATCAGCAAGTCATTCTTTCTCAAATGCTTCCTGAGTAGTGCCTTTAGTATACATGTTAATATTATTAATAATCCATAAATCCTGTCTATAAAGCTCCTTTATATATAATAGAGAAGATAAATTTCTAAATCAAAGAACAATTACAAGAAACTGTGATTTGTGCTATGTAAAAGGTAAGGCTGAGATTTAGTTCTGCAGTCTTGGAGGTTCCAAGTGTAATTCCCAGCACCACAAAAATGGGAGAAGGATGTGGCAGTCAGTCATGGAAAACCCTGTAAGGGATGCTGTGAGTTGGACACTGCTCAATGGCACCTAACAACAGCAACAAAAAGGTAAGTAAAGATCAGCAATAGAACCAAATAGCAAAGCTTCTCTTTATTTGTGAAAGGAGACAGAGAGGATTTTACTAAGATCTTGGAGTTAAAAAAATATAAACGACAACTAATAGATAAGAAAAGAAGACATCATACCATAAAGAAGGACAAGCAGGGACTACATAATGAAAAAAGAAGTAAAGGACTGACATTCTTTCTATTTTTATGACAAGAAGGAAGAATAAGTGACCAAGATTGTACTAACAAATTTATTACTGCATTATGTATGGTAGACCCATAAAGGCATTATTTTATGATAAATTCCATAGCTTTTTAAAGCTAAATTGGTGATACATTTACCTGAACTCCTTCCTTTTATTGAAAATTAATTTAGAATCTAAACTTTATATGCTTGCTTGTCCACCATAGAATCTCAAATTTAGAAGGTAGTTTTCCTGACTCCCAACTGGAGCTTTCTCTGCTACCTAATTGCTTTGTATTTGTGTTGTTTTTGTTGTTTTTTGTTTTGTTTTGTTTTGTTTTGTTTTTTGGTCATTTTTAACTTCCAAACATAAATTCAAAAAAGAAGAACCAAACATTATTGTAATTTTACTTAATGTGCTTATTTATATCTTGAATGTAAAATGTTTGGGTTCAATTTTCATTTGAAGGGTCTGACTGAGCATTTGTTAGTGTAGCTGCTAAATATGAAAACAAACGCTTATCCCACCATCCTAGGCATTGAAAAACTGACTAAATGATTTAAACAGCTATTCATGAATATGTACCTCATCAAAATAAATAGACTTGGGTTTTAATACAAAGCCTTTATTTTTATTAGCCTCCACAGTTTTGAAAATTCTAACTTTGCTTGCTTCTCTATTTTGTTATGTGGCTGCCTGTATATTTACCCCCTTAAAGATCCTTGGGCATTTCCCTGAAGGGGATAGAGTCAGTGGACTGAATAGGATTAGCATCAAAAGTCAACACTGCCTTCCCAAGCAGAGTTTAAAAATAGGATCATTGAATAATAAAGGATTTAAGTCTCAGCCTAGCAGAGTGTAGGAGGAAATTATTTGGATTTAGACCAATACAGATTAGAGTGTGATTAGAGTCTACCATGTACTTTATATCAGATTGAGTGACTTGAAAGTGAAGACATGCAGGAAAAAAAAAAAAGTCAAGTTGCAAAATTTTCTACCTGCTTTCCTAAATCAAAGAAAGAACACTCTTTTCCTATATATATTTGAATCTGATAGTAGTGACTGAAATCAACACAAAGAAGTAAAGGTCTAGCAGTGTAACTGTGTGGAGTTTAATGAGAATTACCTTTGGGAAATAGTCAATATAGGAATAAAGGAACCAGGACAGGTAACCAATAATAACTTTATATAGATCTTTTATCTTAAAGAAACCCAAAACAATTTTCAAGGAAGTAAATTCAACACATTCAGATAAAATCCATCCTTTCCTGAAGTGAGAAATTATATTTAATATAGAATTCTAGGAAAGGAAAAGGAGAAACTTTTTCTTCAATATAAGGCTAGTATATATTGTTTAATTAAAGCTTAAGTAAAAGGAAGAGTTCCTCTTTGGTTCTGCTTGGATGTTTTGGAGAAGACAAATGATTATATAAAACAAGTTTAAAAATATTTCTCAATCAAACTGAAGTCAATGTCTATCTTACAGACAGAGTTTATTAAGAAGGCAATAAGTAACAAGAGCAAGAGGCATGTGTCATCTGTTTTTATTATAAGAATTTGCAACTGTATACAACAAATTATTTAAAAATGTGAAACATTTTTACTTCGTAACTTACAAATAAAGTTGGAAATGTATTTTTTGTAAAGCCTTTGTCAGAGGATGAATTGATTTTATTGAAAAATTTTTAATGTACAACTTAATGTGATTCATTCTGACATGCATTTCATTGTGACATTTCTATATATGCATTTCATTGTACATTGCACAGATAAGTTCCCCCCTACCCTCTTGTGCACTTCCTCCCTCCATCCCCCCCACCACCAAAGGCCTGTCTTTCAATTGCATGTCTTTTTGTGGGAATATTTTTCTATATATCCTTGGATTGCAATTATGTTTAAGGTCAAAACCTTTTCTGTAGTGATCTATCTTTTTACATTGTCAGTAATATTACATGAATTTTCTAGCCCATTTGTGTTATTCTTTGGTATTACTGGTATTATTATAATTATTTCCTGAACTATTAAATTGGGCTGTTTACTTTGAGGTTGTCCTTGCTCTTATTCCTCACTCCTCCTTATTCCTACTCTCCTTTCTTTCATCTCCCATCATTTCTTCCTTTTGCTACATCCTTCCCTCCTTCTTTCTGCTCCCAAAATTGTCCATTCTCCACTAAGTTGACTTCAGCTTTTTATTATGTTCTGATTCCTGTATAGGATTTTTTCCTTCTTTTAATTTTGATTCAGCTCCCACATATGAGTGAGAACATGTGGTATTTCTCTTTTTGTGGTTGTGTTCATTGACTTAAAATAATGTTCTCCAATTCCACCCATTTTGCTGCAAATTATGTTATTTCTTCTTTTTTTCTTTTTTAATTGCTGAATAGTATTCCTATGACAGACCCACAGTCAACATTATATTAAATGGAGAAAAACTGAAACCATTTCCTCTAAGATCTGGAACAAGACAAAGATGTTCACTTTTTCCTATTCTATTAATATAGTAATTGAAGTCCTTGCCAGGGCAATCAGCCTAGAGAAAGAAATCAAAGAGATACAGACTGGCAATGAAGAGGTCAAATTATCATTATTTGCAGATGACACGATATTTTAACTAAAAGACCCCAAAACCTCATCCAGTAAAGTTTTAAATCTAATCAACTCCTTCAGCAAAGTTGTTGTTGTTGTTGTTGTTAGGTGCCGTCGAGTCGGTATCCGACTCATAGTGACCCTCATAGGGTTTTCAATGGCTGACTCTTTTGTGATTGCCTTGGGAGTGGATTGCCAGGCCCTTCTTCCATTTTTGTTGTGCTGGGAATTGAACTCGGGACCTCAGAGACGGCAGCACAACACTCTACCAACTGAGCTAAATCCCAGCCCTCGGCAAAGTGGCACAATATAAAATTAACACAAAAAAATCAATAGCTTTCCTTTACACCAACTGTAAGCAGGAACAGAAGGAAATTACACATACAATACCTTTCACCTTCATGATAGCCAAGCAGAAAAGTAAGTACCTTTTAGATACTTACTAGTTATCTAGTAACTTACTGGTTACTTACTAGTAACTTACTAGATACTTACTAGTTAGATCTAACCAAAGACTCTACAGACCTCCACTAGGAAAATCACAAAACATTAAAGAAAGAAATCACGGAGGATACTCAAAAGTGGAAGGACCTTCCCTGCTCCTGGTTCAGGAGAATCAATATAGTAAAAATGGTTATCCTACCAAAAGCAATCTATTGGTTTAATGCAATCCCCATTAAAATTCTAATGACAGACTTTACAGAAATAGAAAAAATGATCCAAAAATTCATATGGAATCATAAAAGACCACAAACAGCCAAAACACTCTTAACCAGAAAACTAGTACAGGTGGAATCACAATCCCTGACTTTAATCTATACTACAGGGCAGAGGTAGCAAAAACAGCTTTGTACTGGCAAAAAAATAGGCCTGAAGACCAGTGGAAGAGAATAGAAGATACAGAAATATTTCAACACACCTGTAGCCACCTGATTTTCAACAAAGGAGCAAAGCAAGTAAATTGGAAAAAGGATAGCCTTTTTAATAAATGGTGCCAGGAAACAGAAATATTCACTTGTAGAAAACTGAAAACAGACTCGCATCTCTCAATGTGCAATGAGTTACCTCAAAATGGATAAAAGACCTCAACATAAAATCAGAAACTTTAAAATTAATAGAAGATAGGATAGGCGATACACTACAACATACAGGCATAGGAAAGTATTTCCTAATAGGACTCCAATTACTCAAGAAATTGCAACAAGAATAGACAAGTGGGCTTACATGAAATTAAAAATCTTCTGTGCAGCAAAGAAAACAATCAACAGAATCAAGGAAATCCCCAATGATTGGGAAAAAAATCTTCACATCCTATACATCTGACAGAGGTCTAATTACCAGAATTTACAAAGAACTCATGAAAAAATACCCAAGAAAACAAATAACCCAATACACAAATGGGCAAAGAAACAGAACAGACTGTTCTCAAATGAAGAGTCCTGCAAAGCTATGAAACACATGAAAAAATGCTTAATATTCCTAGCCATTAGCGAAATGCAAATTAAAACAACTCTGAGATTCCACCTTACACCAGTAAGATTAATAAAACAAATAACAACAAATGCTGGCAAGGTTACAAGGAAATGGGAACACTCTTACACTGTTGGTGGAGCTGTAAATTAATCCAACCATTTTGGAAATCAATATGGAGGCATCTTAAAACAACTAAAAATACATCTACTGTATGACCCAGCTATAACACTATTGGGAATATACCCAAAGGGAGATGAGTCATCATACCACAGAGACACCTACATCTCCATATTCAGCGCAACACTTTTCATAATAACAAGGATATGGAACCAACCAAAATGCCCATCGACAGAAGAACAGATAAAAAAAAAAAACTATGGTGCATATACGCAATGGGAATGTATTTTGAGCAATCTGTTTTGTTTTCAGGGCTGGGATTTAGCTCAGTTGGTAGAGTGCTGTGCTGCAGTCTCTGAGGTCCTGAGTTCAGTTCCCAGCACCACAAAAATGGGAGAAGGACCTGGCAATCCACTCCCAAGGCAATCCCAAAACAGCCGTTGAAAACCCTATGAGGGTCACTATGAGTCGGATACCGACTCGACGGCACCTAACAAAAACAACAACAATTTTGTTTCCTTCCTGGTCCTTTGAGAGAGAAACTGACAAAAATGTATTTGAGAAAGAAGGACATGAAGAATTCTTACAATTTTTCAAAATGGACATCAAGTTAAACTGATATTTGAAACATTTTTTTCTATCTAAACTATCATTTATTCTGAAATTTGTAGAAAATCTCAGTGTAGCAGCAAGAAAAACACGAATATTTTATCAATGTTTAAAAATTCTAATGTTACTGGGTATCTGTCTGGTTTGTCTTCCTTTTTAAATCTATTGTTTTTTAGTGAATTTCTATTTAAGAGCTATAGATTTAGTTTTTAGCCTAGGATTGAAATACAATCTGTCACTTAGAGTGCTATACATATCAGTTTTCATATAAAGACAAGAACAAAAGATAGACCTCTTCCTTCCATTGGAGTAATTACTTACTCTGGGTTTATTGTATTAAGAATTATTTAATTTCTACCACAAGATTACAAAAGTATTACATTTAATTGATAAGAATTTACTGAAGTGTGTTGAGGTAATTAATACTACTCTGAAATTGAACTGGAGACTATCTTTCCAGTTCTCTGAATTTGATCACACTTTCAGGAAATGTATAACATAAAAAACTAGATTGCTTAGTCAAGAACCTAGATTAACTATACTAAATGGTAACCTCATATGGATAGTTGGGTACTATAAGTGTGTATGTGTGTTTGCGAATGTACACATGTAAATGTTCATGCATGAGTGTCTATCTATATGTGCAAATATGTCTATATGCATACATTATTCAGAGATAATTTAGCAGTATATTCACATCCAGAGTTCATGAAAATCTTTAACATCTATCTTGAGTCATGATATTGTTTATCACTAAGATCTGCATTTTTTCATTGTTTACAAATTTAAAAATAACATTGATATTTGTGGAGCATTGTCCTGCTGCTGGACTCGCTCTGGCTATGAGCAGGAACCAGCCACCAAAGACCAACCATCTGGTAAGGGGGAGCCAAGAGGCAGAGAACCACGTAGCCCACAAAGGAAGCTTATGCCCATTGCTACTCCACCAATCCAAGGGGACAGATTGGAGGTTTATGCCTATGGCGATTCCTTGCTTCTTTCTTCCCAGTGAAGATGCCAACTCCAAGTGTTCAGCTTAACTCAGCTCTTTATATTGTTTCATCTGTCCAGGTAGGTGGAATGGACCCTAACTGCTCCATGCATCACCCTTATATCCTCTTCAGGGGCTAGCCAGGAACCAGTCAGAGATTGCCATTCCATACAGGCCTTGGCCAATCAGGGGAGACACGCAAATTTGGGTTTGTAAAAGGACTAATCAGTGGTGGTTCCAGAATGGTCTAATCAGGAGCTGTTTGGTGGTTTGAAACAGCCAGTCAGGTGTCCACGGGTCTGAGGAATGGGATTAGATGCCAGTGACATCTTTAGAAGCTGGATTCCCAGGAGTTCCTGGATGTAGGGAAAAGTTTACTGCCCGGGAAACAAGCCTTAAACCTCCAAGTGGGCCTAAATAGGACCCAGGGCAAACTGCCTCTCTAGGCAGTGCCCTACAGATATTCTCTTAATAATTCAGTAAATAGTTTCAAATATGCATCTGTGCAGTGTATTGCAAATCTTTCATAGAACAATACTTCACTAAAAGAAGGAACTGTCATTGTCATTATAATCCACTAATTGTCCTGAAATTAAAGAGAATTTTTTCACAATGACATGAAAATCAAACACTACTTGAAAATAAGTGTTCATCTCTACCCATTGTTTCGTTGGATAGCAGCTTAAAATAATAGAAAGAGAGATGGACTTTGTACAGAGCAGTGCCTTAAATATAGTAAAATCCCAATAATTCTTATTATATGTTATTACTCCTATTCATCTTAGATACTTCTTTTCATTTTCAAATTAGGGATGATAAAACTTAGCTTATTTGATGTCTTTTGGAACAAATTAAGTAATACATAAATCATACTTCTTTAACTATGCTAACAAATGTATAATATGCTCCATTGCTGTAACAAATACCTCAGATATATCAACTTATAAGAAGAAAATGTTAATTTTTGGCTCATGCACTCAGAAGTTTCAGTGCATGGTTGGTTGGCCCTATTGTGTTAGGTTTATGGCAGCACAGTACATCATGGCAGAGGAAAATTTTTCACCTCCTGTTGGCAAAGAAGCAAAAAATACAGAAGTGAGGTGAGGGTCCCCAAATCATCTTCAAAGGTATGCTCTTTATAATCTAACTTTCTTCAACTAGGGCCACTCTCCAAGATCCCTCCTGAAAGTTCCAGCATTTCCCCAAAATGCCATGATCTGGATACAAATCATTCAAGGTATGGGCCTTTTACAGGAAGACTTTTAAGATCCAGACTATAGAACATGGTAGGACATACAATAATTATTTTCTAATAAAGCCTGGTATTATTGGTATCATTTTGCGTGATAACAATACCTCTGGATGGAGGTAAGCATCTTTTGCATGAGTCATTTTTTAATAGACATGTAGGATGTACTGACTTTGAGTATGATGATAAGGAGTTGGGATAATGTGTGACACGAAGCTTGGGAATGTTTTTGGAACAAAGGGAGAAGTAGTCAAGACCAAAAAAGAAATTCTGATAAATAAAATATTAGATTAGCTGTAAAAAGATTAATAGGATGAGGCAAAAATGTTAGGAAGTCTTATAAAGTAGTTGAGCAGCTTGGGATTTTTCTATATTTTATTTAAATTCAAGTTTGTAAAATTTCATGTTGTTTGGAAAACAAACATTTTGAATGTTTTGAGGAATGAATTCATTGGGGGAAAACATCACCACAATAATGTTAAGGCTTTAAAAATTCAGAAAAAAACTCATTGAGAAACAAAAGGAAGGGCAGGTATGTAGATCAGTGACAGAACTTTCACCTAGGATGTGCAAGTCTAGGCTGTGGGGTTCAATCCCTAATGTTGGGGGTAGAAAAAAAAGCAGTTTAGTTTCTGTATTAGTGAAGAGTTTCATGTGGTATGCAGATAATTTCATTTGTTTGACTCAACTAGATTTTGCATTTGCAACCTGAATGCAAAATGCATTTTAAAACAGATATAGAATAGTGTGGACAAATGAGCTACTATGTATTTTCAACTATTTCAAACACTATGTCTTATTGAAAAGGGAAATAATCATTATTTGTCAGGCATTGGACTAAAAAGAAAAGCGTATTAAAAACTTTGCCTACTTTAGATATTTTGCTAGTCTTTTAAATTCTGGGGCGGTTTATTTTGATTAATGTTGAGAGGCTGTGGAAATGACTTCCCTAGAAATCTGGACTAGGCTAGAAACCCATCTGTCTTACATAGCTTAGTTGTAGTCCTGCCTGGAGGCAAAGGGTAGATAACCTGAACTAGAATAAGAGACCCAAAGGAGAGGATTAAGTCTCTAGATTAGTGGTGACCATATGCTCTTTAGAAGGGTCATGAAATTGCTCATTTTCATGGGAAAAATATGTTTTTCTTGGTGGCTTGGAATTTTAGTAAGAGAATAATGTCACGAGTTTCCTTTAAAATACTTATTAAAACCACTGGAGCAAATAATCTTCAAAGAATATTTTTCTTCCAGATATAAAAATGCTAAATTATTATTGTGAAAACCCCCTCCTCTCTCCTCTCACCTCCATTTATCTTTACTTCCTTATTCTCTCTTCATTCCTCCCTCTTCTCATTCTTTCTCTCCTTCCCTTTCATCATTCTTTCCTACTGACATATGTTGAAATGTTATTATATTAATCTCCAAATGCTATATCTTATTAGATTCCTGAGCAATAAGAGGACCCTAAAAAGAAATAAAGCATCTCTGAATTTAGGATGGTCTCTCCTATTTACATTGATTCATATTCTTTTACTATTAGAAGCAAAAGATTTTAAGCATGAAACAAACTGATAAAACTGTAACTTTGCTACAAATCATTCCATCTTACTTGAAATAGTGCACTACATAGTAAGAAAATTATTTCTAAGCTTATTTGCAGTTATCTTCCCTATTAGATTAATCTCTCTTTAAACTATAACATAGAAATTTTCTTTATTTGCCAGGTGCAGTGGCTTGCACCTATAGTCCCAGCAGCCTGGGAGGAGGAGGCAGGAGGATCACAAGTTCGAGACCAGAGACAGTCTGCATAACTTAGGGAGACCCTGTCTCAAAAAGTAAAAAAGAAAAAAAAAAGAAAAAAATTGGGGGGGGGGCCCAGCTCAGTGGTCTAGCACTTGCAACGTATGCAGGTGTGAGGCCCTAGCTTCAACTCCCAGTACTTACGAAAAAAAGAAAAAGAAAAAATGGAAATTTTCTTTACTCCTGATGTATTAGCAATTTTTCCTTCACTGAGACAAAATACCAGTGATATTCAACTTATAAAGAGGATTTTTTTTATTTAGCTCATGGTTTCAGAGGTTTAGCAAATTGTCACATAAACTTATTGCTTTGGGACTGTGGTAGCCCACTACATCATGGTGGGTTTATCGGGTGGAGCAGGCTTGTTTATTTAATGGTGACCAGGAAGCGAAAAAGGAAAGGCAAGGAGGTTGGAGATATCAATAACCTCTTCAATGACACATCCCCAGTGACCACACTTCCTTTTGCTAGGCTCCACTGCCTAAAGTTTGCATCACTTGCCAGTTTTAGATCCAAATTATAGCATTTGCTAAAAATGTATTTTTTGTGAGACCATGAACTCAGAACAAAGCAGTTCTTTTTAAACTGGAAAAAGTCTAACCTAAAGGGCTTTGTCTTCTATTTTTCTTCTTGTATTATTAGCATTTAAATGAAATAATTCTATTAGAGTACAATATGAGTTAATATTCTTAATAAGAGAAAAAATAGAAATTTATTTCTAAATTCTAAAATTGTATTATGAAGGAAAATTTGTTTGCTAATTTAGCTTAATGATACTCAAGAGAATGCAATGTTATCTAATTTCTCTTATCTTCACATCACCCATTTGTTATCTGCCTTTCTTTTGCCTGGAATATTCATCTCTTTCTATCTCCATCATCTTTAATTTTTCAACTAAAAATGCCCTTCTCATATATATAGTGCTTTTCTTGAGAACTCTACTCACAAACTTCCTGTTGTTAGCAATCTTCTCAAATTTAAAAATATCATAGAGATTTTTCTTTTCATTTTAGAATATAAATGCTTATTTCAAGTTTTTTCTCTTATATAGACTGTGGACTTGTGGGCAGCGACAGTTTCATGCATGAGAATACAACATTGGTACACAATGAATTTTTATTGGATGATGTGTAAGCTGGTGACTCACTGTGGCAGAGGAATCAGCTAAAACAAACTCATAGAAGGAATAATGTATTGGATGCTCAAAGTTTAGAGGGTCACAGCCCATAGAGATGGGGAGGCATGGTGACAGGTCAGGCCTTAGGGCAGACTGCAGGGCAGGCATCAGACAGCATCAAGTTATGGCAGATAAGGAGCATAAAGAGAGTTACTGGAGCTGAACTAAGAGATCAAACTTGCCAAGGCCCACTCCTGTGGACCCACTTCCACAAAGGTAGAACCTTCCTACTAAAGTTCCATTGCTTCTACAACTAGCACCATCAGCCTGGGACAAAATATTCAAACACATGACTTTGGGGGATCATTTTGGATTCAAATCATAATAGATGATAAAATGCAGTTCTTCCAGATGTGAAACATGAAGATTTCACCTCTTATTACAAAGCCTCCCTATATTGTAGCAGATTCTTAAAAGATGAACTCTGTTCCTCATTGTCATCTGACATGAGATAATAAAAATGATTAAAAGATATATATTTTATTAAATATGCTTTTCTTTTATTCAAGACATCTGTCTTTTAAAAAATTCAAAAATTGTTGTTTTGCCATTTAGTCAGTTCCAAATCATAGACACTCTATGTACAACAGAATGAACCATTCTCCAATTAAATGCCAGGAACACAATCTTTTTTTATGTTTAAGCTCATTGGTGCAGTCACTGTGTTAATCCATCTAGCTGAGGGACTTCATCTTTTGTACTGACTTACCACTCTCCCAAACCTGACATCCTCCTCCAGAGATTGATCCCTCCTGACAAAATATCCAAAATATATCAGACACAGTCTAGCAATCCTTGCGTCCAAGGAGCACTCTGTTTGCACTTCCACTACAACAGATCTGTTGGTTCTTTTTGTAGTCCATGTTATTTCCAATATTTGTCTCCAGCACCATAATTCTAAAGCATTAATGCTTCTGCCTCCCTTATTCAACGTCCAGCTTTCACAAGTATATGATGCGACTGGAAATACCATGGCATAAGTCAGGTGCACCTTTGTCTTCAATGTGACATTTTTATTTTTCAACACTTTAAAGAGGTCTTTTGTGACAAATTTTCCCAATTCATTGCATCTTTTGATTTCTTGACCGCTAGCTCCATAGATGTTGATTACAGAACCAAGCAAAGCAAATCTTGGACAACCTCAATCTTTTCTGCATTTATCATAAAGCTGCACAATGACCCAGTTGTAAGCATTTTTGTTTGGTGATGTTGAGGCGCAATGCATACTAAAGCCTGTGTTTTTTTATCTTCATCAGTAAATGCTTCAAATCCTCTTCACATACAGCAAGCAGACTTGTGTCATTTACATAAAATAGGATATTAACAAGTCATCCTCCAATCAAGGTGCTGCATTCTTCTTCATATAGTCCAGCTTCTCAGATTATTTCCTCAAGAAAGAGATCAAAGTGGTATGTTAAAGGAAACATCACTGAAGCACACCTTTCTTGACTTTAAAATGGTAATATTTCATTGTTCTGTTCCAATGACTGCCTCCTGGTCCATGTGCAAATTCCTCATGAGTACAATTAAGTGCTCTAGTATTCCCATTGTTCACAATGTTATCCATAATTTAATGTGATCCACACAGCCAAATGCCTTGAATAGTCAATAAAACATAGATAGACATCTTTCTGGTATTCTCTGCTTTCAGATACTATCCATCTGATATCAACAATCATGTCCTAGTTACAGGTGTTCTTTTGGATACAGCCTGATTTTCCAGCAGTTCTTCGTCTATGTAATGCTGCAGTCACTTTTGAATGATCTTTAGCAGAATTTTTCTTAGCAAGTAATATTAATGATATCATTCAATAATTTCTACATTCAGTTGGATCCCCTTTCTTGGGAATAGGCACAGACATGTATCTCTTCCAGTCAGGTGGTCAGGTAGCTATTTTCAAAATCTCTTGGCGTAAACAAGTTAGCAATTCCAGTGCTGCATCTGTGTGTTGAAACCTCTCTGTTGGTATTCCATAAATTCCCAAAGCCTTGTGTTTCATGAATTCCTTCAAGGCAGTTTTTACTTCTTCCTCCATACCATTGGTTCCTGATCATATGCAAACTCTTGAAATAGTTGGTCATCCACAAGTTCTTTTTGGTATAATGACTCTGTGTATTCATTCAGTCTTATTTTGATGTTTCCTGCTTCCTGTAATATTTTCCCTGTAGAATCCTTTACTATTGCCACTCAAGGCTTGAATGTTTTCTTCAGTTCCTTAAGCTTGAGAAAAACAGAACATGTTCTTCCCCTTTGGTTTTCTATCTCCAGCTCTTTGCACATATCATTATCAAATCTGATTTTATCTTCCTGAGCTGCCTTCTGAGATCTTCTATTTTGTTCTTTAACTTCATCTTCCTTTTACTTCATCTGGTCCATATTCAAGGGCAAATTTCAGTGTTTCTTTTGACATGTAATTTGGTCCTTTCTTATTTTTCCTATCTTTTAAATAACCTTTTGCTTTATCTTTATCTTTGATAAAATGCCACAACTTGTCTGGTCTTCTCTCCTCCTGTCTCCTCCTCCTGAGCCTCTAGAATTATAGGCCTGAACCACCATGCCAAGCTCTCATGCAATTCTTATTAAAATCCCAATGACAGACTTTGCAGAAATAGAAAAAAATCTGAAAATTCATATGGAAACACAAAGACCATGTATATCCAAAACAATCTTAAGCTACAAAACTAGTGCAAGTGGGATGAAAATACCTGACTTTAAACTATATTACATGGCTATAGTAGATATTCTGGCACAAAAATAGGCTTGAAGACCAATGGAATAGAATTGAAGATCCAAAGATACACCCACTCAACTACAACCACTTGATCTTTGACAAAGGGATTAAAGACACACAATGTAGAAAACATAGCCTCTTTCACAAATGATGTTGGGAAAATTGAATATCCATCTACAGCTTTGACAAAATAACAGAGTGAAGGAAGACCCATCCCACTGAATGGAAGAAAATCTTCATCTCCTACATATCTGAAAGAGATCTAATTTCTAGAAATTATAAAAAAACTCAAGAAAACAAATCCTAAGACAATAAATAACCGAACACCCAAGTAGGCAAAGGAAATGGAACAGACAGTTCTCAAATGATGAAGTTCATAGGGCTAAGAAACTCATGAGAAAATGTTCAATATCCCTAGCCATTAGGGAAATGCAAATCAAAACAACTGCAAGGTTCCATTTAACTCCAGTAAGAATGGCCACAATCAACAAAACAAATGATAACAAATACTGGTAAGAGTGTGGAGAAAAGAAATATTTTTATACTGCTGGTGCTACTGTAAATTAGTTCAACCACTTTTTAATTCAATATAGAGATACCTCAGAAAACTGAAAATGGAACTGCCATATGACCCAACTATGCCACTCCTGGGAACAAACCCAAAGGGAGACAAGTCATCATACCATTGAGACACCTCTTCATATTTAATAAATATCTTCATATTTAATGCAGCACTCTTCACAATAGCAAGTATATGGAACTAAACAACACATCAACAGAAGAATGGATAAAAAATTGTGGTACATATACACAATGGAATATTAGTAATAAAGAATGAAATAATGTCAGTTGTAGCAAAATGTATGGAATTGGAAAATATCATCTTAAGTGAATGAATACGGGCTCAAAAAGAGATCATGCCTTATGTTCTCATTCAAGTATCAGAGTTGACTCTTATTTAAAGGAAGAAAAACCTATACATAAGTAGACATATAAAAATGAAAATTTAAACTTATTTAAAGAGGGAAAATATAAGCAGATTAGAAAGAAAGAGGGGACTAGCAAAGGGAAATGAGGGTTGTAGAAAGTGGGAAAGAGAAGAGAACCAACGTAAAGGGATAAAGGGGTGAGGATAATCTCAATGTAAATGATGCAAGTTCATGAGTGCATGGGAAAAATAGGAGAATATACCTCATAAATGGCTATGAGTTTTACTACATATTAATCAAAAGTTTCCATAAACTTTGTAAGTTGATGAAACTGTAACCAAAAATTATTTAATAGTTGCATAAAATAAAAAGCAAATTCTGTATTACTCTGTACTCCACCAACATTTCTCAGTGAAGGGAAAAAGAATAAGAAGAGGTTTGTGGGAAATAAAAAGAATAGATGTTAAAAAAATCAGTTCCAGTAGAATGTACATAGTCATTCTAAAAAGAATTATCTTTTGGACACTAATTTTGTTAAATATAATCTTTATACAATGTTAGATAAAGCTAAAACATACCTATTCTTGAAATAGATTTGCTTTTAGTTAAATTTAGTGGTTGTAAAAAACATGTTCAGGATGAGAGGAAGATACACGAACATGTTTTTTTTTTTAGCCAGGGTTTACTAAGTATTTGCTAAATGTCCTCATGTTGTGGTATTGTGAATCTTATGCTTGTTCTTATTTCCCTAATATACTATCTTTTGTAGTAAAACTACAGAGGACAGTAATTTTCATTGAAATGGTTTATTATTATTAGAGATTCACATGTCATTATGGCATACAAAGCATATATTAAATTTATTACCACTTTCTGAGTATTTCACATAAAAATTAACAATTACATTTTCAGACTACACACACATATACTTTGGGTACAGTGAAAAATTGTGGAGTTTGCCAGACTTGGCTTCTTAATTTTAAAGAAAAGAAGACAGAGATTTCAGGAAGTGAGGCAACTTGTCCAAGGTCATACAGTATTAAGTGACATGATGATTAAGTGAACTCATTCAAAGCAATCTTTTAATGGAATTGTACATAGTAATTAATCTGGACTGATTCACTTTTAGGTAATCAGAACTCTCTAACTTACATGTTAAAAAAACTTTGTTTTCTTTGTTATAAGAATATAATCACATTATCCTAATTTATTATGATATATAAGCATGACATTTACACTTACAAATTTATTACTTATTTATTATATATTTATTATTACAAATTTATTATTTTCTCAAAATTGTATTTAATTGTCATCTAACTTTATGGTGCAATGAAATGGATAAAATACAGAATATATCAATATATGTACTATTAATTCTTCATTAATAGCACTAAAGATATGTAAAATATATAGGAATACCATAATGAGATTCATAAACTACTACTGAAAAATAGTATGCCTTGGCATTTGAGAAAACAGAGGAAGCAAGAGAGTCTGGGACCAAACACCATTCTCCTATAAGCAGGCTATCATAAAATTCTCAGATTTTCCTCTGAAGTGGATCACAAGACTCTCATTCCACAGAGGTCCTCCCTACTCCTGGAAGAAAGGAAAAAAGACACAGACACCAAGAAGAATCTGAACAATACATCTTGCTAAGATCTTCCCAGTGTGTCACCATTAGAATATATACTTTTGCCCATGAATCATACTTCTGAGTTACTGTTCATAAAAATACACATTCCTCTCCTTCTTTAGATCTTCATATCTGAAAGTTACTATATACTGTAAAATGTATGTTAAATAAGTATATATTATTCTCCCCTGTTGATCTGACTTTAGTTTTACGAGTCTTGACTATGGACTTAGCAATGGGTAAGGAATGAAAAATTCCCTTCCCCGTTTGTTTTTCTCTCTCTCTTTCTCTCTTCCTTGGTGTCGTTTACATCAGTTGGTAGAGTACTTGGTTTGCACACACTGAGGCCCTGTGTTTGATCTCCAGTACAGCAGAAATGGGAGAAGGACCTGGTAGCCCACTCCCAAAACAATCCCCAATCATCCATTCAAAAAAGTATGAATAACAGAGGAACACTGACATAGTCCTGAACATGGCACAGTCTTAAGCACCGTTTTGTTCTGTTGTACAAAGGGTGATTATGTGTCATACATATACACAGATATTTGAAATACAGATATATATGCATATATTTATACTAAAATTATAAATAAATATAGCACATGTAACAGAAAAAATTATTTACATTTGCATTTATACTAAAATTTAAGTAAGTTCAAATTGAAGCTACCAAAGACCACTGGGAAAATATGAAAATCATGCTGCTTTTTCATTCCTCCATTGGGCAAACCTTAGGAAGCTATTCTTCCAAATGACTGCATGCACTGAATAACATTCAGTACCAAGTAAAGAGAGATGCCAGTACCTTCTAAGGAAGTAAAAAATTTGAAGTAGTTTTCTTCTTGTTTGCAGAGTGCATAAAAGCAAAAATGGAGTCTAGCAGGTATTTTATTTTACTACATATTTTAAGAAAAAAAGTAAACCCACACACAGAGGTAGTATCTTTTTACTATTTTAAGAAAAAAAGAATAAAGCCAAGCATAGAGGTGCATTCCTATAATCCCAGTGACTTGGAAGGATAAAGCAGGAGGCTCGTGAGGCCAGAGATAGACTGTGTAACTCATTGAGATCCTGTCTCAAAATAAAACAAAAATTAAAAATGGCCTGTGGTACAGCTCAATGGTAAAGCATTTGCAAATTATGTGTGCTTGTCCCAGACTGAATCTGCAAGAACTGGAAAAAAAAAAGTCAAACTAAAGATGCCAAATTCTATGGTCATGAATGGAAAATAATGTGATGTATAACTTGTTCTTAGGTGTTATTGAGTCTAATTCATAGTGACCCTCTGTACAACAAAATGAAACACTCCCCAATGCTTTGCCATGCACATCAACATTTTTAGGTCTAAGCCAATTATTGCAGGCCCTGTGTCAGTTAATTTAGTTGAGGGTCTTCCTATTGTTTTATTGACCTGCCACTGTCTCAAACTTGATGCCCTTCTCTAGGGATTGTTCCCTCCTAACAACATGTCTAAAATAAATAAGACACAGTCTATCCATCTTTGCTTCCAAGAAGCACTCTGGCTGCACATCTTCTAGGATGGATCTGTTGATTCATTTGTGAGTTCATGGTAAATTCAGTATTCATCTCTAACACCATAATGAAAAACTTCATTTCTTCTCCTGCCTCTCTTATTCACTGTCCTGCTTTCACAAGCATATGATGCAACTGGAAATATCAGAGCTTCAGTCAGGTGCACCTTTGTTTTCAATGTAACATCTTTATTTTTCAACATTTCAAAGAGGTCTTTGTACAATGTTTTCCCAATGCAATGCATCTTTTGATTTCTTGATTGCTGCTTCTATAGGTGTTGTTGTACAAACAAGTAAAGCAAAATCTTGGACAACCTCAATCTTTTCTCCATTTATCATGAAGTTGCTTACTGACCCAGTTACCCAGATTTTTGTTTTCTTGATATTAAATCATAATCTGTACTGAAGGCTGTGTTCTTTGATCTTCATCAGTAAATGCTTCAAATACTCTTGACTTTCAGCAAAGTTGTGTCAATGGCATAATACAGGTTGTAAATGAATCCTCCTTCAATCCTGATGCTAAATTCTTCTTCATATAATCTAGCTTCTCAGATTATTGGCTCAGCACAGAGATTGAAGAGGTATGTTGAAAGGATACAGCCCTGACACATACCTTTTCTAACTTTAAACCAGACAGTGTTTCCTTGTTTTGTTTAAATGACTGCCTCATGGTCCATTGTACAGATTCCTCCTGAGTACAACTAAGTGTTCTTATATTCCCATTCTTCACAATGGTATCCATAATTTGTTGTGATACACACAATCAAATGTCTTTGCATAGTCAATAAAATGTTGAGATCTTTCTGGTATTCTCTGCTTTTAACTAATATCAATTTGGCATTAGCAATGATCTCCCTGATTCCATTCCCTCTTCTGAATCCTGTTTGATTTTCTAGCATTTCTCTGTTAATATACTGCTGCAGTCACTTTTGAATAATCTTTAGCAAAATTTTACTTGTAGTTATAAAACTAGAGATTGGAAAAGAGTGTATTGTATACTTAATGCTATTTGAAAAAGAATGTAATTTTATTATATGTACACTAGAAGTTATAACTAAAGTGAAGGCTTACAGATGCTGAGCTTTTTCCTTAAATTTAGAAAAGCTTTCTAATAATATTATTGTTAGGTGCCATAGAGTTGTATCCAACTCATAGTGGACAATAGAACAAAACATTAACCAACTCTGTGCCATGCCAGCACTACATTAGTGCTTCTCTGCTTTTCACAGGGTATTTCATGGCTAATTGTTTTGAGAGAGACCTACTGGGTCCTTCTCCCAAGTCTATAGCACCAGGTTTTCCCAGGTTGTCTCCCATCCAAGGACTAACCAGGACCAACTCTGCTTAGCTTCTGTTATCTGAGGAGATTGGATGCCAGAGTGGTTAAGACTGTAGGCTCTATAATAATAGGATTGCTAATAGCAAATTCTTTGAAGTAGAAGGATTTTCAGCTTTTAGGAGGTGAAGAACAAACTAACTTGGGGCAAGAGTACCTGCTTTAGTTGAATTATAGGATTATAGTTCAGGTTGACTGATGTTTTCTCAATCTCTCTCTGTCCTCTTTTTCTCCCTCATGTGCACATGTGAAAATATATCTTCCACATGTTTAGTTATTTCACCATACTGCCTTTCACAGTTTAAACATACTGATTGATAATTCCTTTGTTCTTCTTACAAACCACAATTTCTTTCTTTTCCTTATTGACTGAGGTGATCTTAATATCCACTGGCCTGTGATGTCTATCAAAGTTCTACTGTTAAGGTACTTGCAATGCTGGATATTGTTCAACTGTCCATACAAAAATCTACCATGAATAAATATATACTGATTTCACTTGATTAAAATGCAATTTCCCCAAATATCTCTAGATTTTAAAGAACAGTATTTTTTTCATATTTGTAAGCACGGTCAAACTTAAGTTCATTTTAAATGAAAACTCCATAATTTTCCTTTCACATTTGATTTTCAATGAATAGACAGGAAATTTCATGTTACCTTTTCACATGGTTTACAAGGAAATGAGTTTTCTTAGCCAAGATTATAAAGTGTAAAAATGATGATAACAAAAGGGTTGAAGTGAACTCTTCATAAACCAAACATTAGTGGTTACAGTGATGTTTTACAAAAGAAATCACTGGTTTACAGTTATTTCTTATTGACAGCTATCAGTTCTCTTCTGCTGCTAAAAATTAAATTACAAAACCTAGGTTACCATAAGAAATATAGATGTTAGCCAGTCTCCCACAATGTCAATGTAATTGTATTTTATGCTAATTAAAATATTTGTTAAGGTCATTGCTTTTGAAGATTTTATAATTCATAAGAAATGTAAACATTTTTGTTATTATACATGGATGTAATCATTCAGTCTGAATATTATTTTGGACAAAGATCATTCTTAGTAAAGTTATGAAAAATAGCTTTCCTACTTCTTTGTTCTCTTGACTTTTCCTCTGATCTTCCTTTCTTTCTGAACCAAATCCTCCTAGCCTTTGCAGCCCTTTCCCCCAACCAATCACATGATGCACAAACTGTCTTTCCTTATAATTCCCATTTCTCTTCTCTTCTCTTTCCTCAACTTACTTCACCTGTTCTCTTTCTACTACAAATAAACAGTAATGCTAAATCTGTAACAAAACATCTCTCTCTCCTTTGCCTCAAAAATAATTATCTACTTCCTAATGACAAATTTCCCCTATGCATCTGTCAGCTTGTCATGTTGTGGGGGCTTCCATGTTATTGTGATATGCAAAGCTATGCCATCAGTATTTCAGATACAAGCAAGGCCATCCACGTTTCAGCTGAACTTCCAGACTAAGACAGACTAAGGAGCACGACCTGGCAGTCCATTCCCAAAGCAATTTGCCAGTGAAAACTCTATGAATAGCAAAGAAGCCCTGTCAAATACTGTGCAGGAAAATGGGTCCCCAGGCTAGAATGCATTCAAGAAATGACTCGGGAAGAGTTGCCTCTTCAAAGTAAAGTAAACATTGATGGGAGTAGAGTAAAGTCCCTGAAACCTCCTTTTGTTGATGTGGCACTACTGAAAATGAAAAGAAACATAGCGACTGTAACAATGGGATTAACTATAAGAAGATTGTGTGTATGGCACAGTATTGGGTAGTGTTGTATTATGTTGTACATAGGTTCTCTATGAATCGCATCTCTATGAATCGCATTAGATGTTATGACATCTAATAACAACAGCAATGGCAAATTCAAGCCCAGAACTACAACAAGCTATCCCTCCATTCTCTTTTGTCTCTTCCCTGATTATAGAGATTATATCTCTTGATCTTTCTTTCTGAACCTCCATTTATCTATGGTGAAATACTCTGTGCTCAACAATTTCCAAAACTCTTGAATATCTGAATGCTTTTGGATAACTAGGAAAATAAGGGGTAAACCCTTCAATAAAAATAGTTTCAAAATAGGTGAAAATGAATTTAGTTCTGCTTAGAACCAATCAAATTAAGTTTAGTGTCTTCTTATAGGCACTTTATGGCTACTACCTGTTATTTTTCCAGAATGGAGTTGGAAAAGTAAAACCTGCTTACATACTTAATAGAAGGGAAAATGCTCATGCTGAGAATGTAGTAGTAGAATAGAAAATCAATTATTCACTAAGCAGAGTAACTAAGTAAATATTTTGCCTCTTAAACTTCTGTTTCTCTTCAACCAGTATCTCCCATATTTCCAGTTTAATTTTTTCATCATTCTCATCATGTTACTATGCCTTCTCACTTCCCTGCTCACACCATTTAATTCCATGTCACCCACAGTTTAATAATATCTTCATTGTTTCTCTCAACAAACATGACAGAAAGCTGAAATGGCACAAGCTCAAAACTACATTTTACACATATTTAAATATGGATAGGGGGCTGGCATTTAGCTCAGTTGGTAGAGCACTGCTCTGCAGTCTCTGAGGTCCCAGGTGCAATTCCCAGCACCACAAAAATGGGAGAAGGAGGTGACAATCCACTCCCATGGCAATCCCAAACAATCAGCCATTGAAAATCCTATAAGGGTCACTAAGAGTCAGACATGATTCCACAGCATCTAACAAGAACAAAAACAAAATACGTATAGCCTGCAGTCATAGCACCGTGGCATTCGATCCTGTCAGATATGAGAAGCTAAGCAGGGGCGGGCCTGGTTAATACTTGAATGGGAGACCACTTGGGAACACCAGGTGTTGTAGGCTTGAGAGAAGGACCTGCTAACACACTCCCAACATACAATCAGCCATTGAAAACCTTATGAATAGAAGAGAAGCCCTGATAACAGTGTTTTACCTGTTGTATATAGGATTGCTATGAGTCACATACTGACCTGATAGTACCTAACAACAACAAATATGTATAAGCTATAATTTGAAAGCATCCCCCAAAAGTCCATGTGTTGGAAACTTAATCTCTCATTGCAAGTGTTCTGAAATGGAGCCTAATGAGAAAAATTGAAGTCTTCAGGCTTCTGTTCTCACGAATGGACTGATGCCATCATTGCGGGAGTGGATTAGTTATTGTCAGAGTGAATTTGTCGTAAATTCGAGTTGAGCCTCTTCTTGCTAGTTCCCACTTTCCTTCTTTTGCTATTGTGCCTTCCATCATGGAATGAGACAGAAAAAAAAGTCCTTTACCAAGTGCCACAGTAATGCTCTTAGAGTTCCTATCCTCCAAAGCCATGAGCAAATATCTTTCTTCAGACATATATAGTTGAGGTGTTCTGTTATAGCAACAAAAAATAGACTAAGACAGTGTACATTATACATAATTAAATGTGGTAGCTACATGTCATACAAGTAGAGAGAAGTAGATTTTACTGAGAAATGGAAAGATGACCACCAAATTATGTTAATTCTATTTTGCTTAAGGGTATGTCTTTCTGAAGTAATGTTGCTTATAACAAAGGAAAAGAATGTCACTCATTGAGAAACAACTCACAATATATAAATAAGAAGTAAAATCAGTAAAACCTATCTGGAAGGAAAGAAGGCAAAACAGATGTTTTTATAACACTAGGTCAATGACCACTGTATAGTAAAAGTTACTTTTAGTAACTTCACCTCGAACTAGTTTAGTTCCTTTTCAAATCACATTTGATGACAGAGGAATTCTGCTGTATTATACATAGCACATTCTATTATGACTTAATTCTTTGACTTATGGAAAATGCTTAGTTACATATTTGAATGGTTCAAAGCTATCTTAGCCAGTCTAATACCAAATTTTAAACAAATCAATACATTTTAATAAAATGATTTTCCCAAGATCTTCAAGGTTATTGATAAAAAATTAACTTTGCTCATATTAGGAAATGAGTTCTGCTAAAAGGGATTATATCATTTAGGATCTGTAGTCCTTACACATTGACAATGCAATTACCTCAGAACAGCTTATCAAATGGTGAATTTGAATAATGAGCATTAGCAAAAAATATCAGAGCCCAGCTTTTAGATGTCAGCTTCTACAGTCAACCTGAAAACACACTGGAAAGCACGCATTTTAGACAATAAAACTGTTTGCTTGCAGGAGAAATAAATAATTGAATTTGCTTCTCACCTTGGTGCTTTTCATCTGATGACAAGCCTTGATTCAGAAAGAAAAAAGAAAGAAAGGAAGAAAGAAAGAAAGAGAGAGAAAGAAAGAAATGTATATATAAATAATGTATTCTGACATTTTCCATAACACTAATTTAATATAACAGCAATAGCGATCAGTGCTCATGGGTAGCAAATGGTAAAGATGGGACAGATCCCATTTCTAGCACTTCCATGGTATCACTCAGAAATGGAAATCGTGAATTTTGACTTCATTTTCTGAACCTTGTTGATTAAACTGGTATCTGTGGAAATCTGTTCTCTCTGTTAGCAACACTATTTTTAAACATGAATAAATAATAGAAGTGCATTGTCAAAATGACCATATATTTTTATTCTGAATTAATTGAATTATTTGGAACATTATCAACCTTACTAAGTACAGTAAGCTTAAAAATTTTGTGAAATATAGATGACTGCTTAAACAGAAATCAAGAATACTATTATGTGCTTCAAAATGTGCATATTTTTCTTACAGTCTGGATGTTGTTTGCTGTTGTTACGTTCTATCAAGTTCATGTCTGACTTATAGTGACCCTACATACAATAGGCGAAACATTATTGTCAGTGCTTCTCTGCTACTCATAGGGTTTCCAATAGTGGATTGAATTTTGGGGGGAATGGGTTGCTGGTTCCTTCTCTCAAGCCTACAGTATCTGGTGTTCCCAGGTGGTCTCCCATCCAAGTACTAACCAGGCCTTATACTGCTTAGTGTCCAAGATCTGATGGGATTGGACACCACAGTGGTACAGCTGTAGGCTGATGTGGCATATGTGTTTTATAAGAACTTCTCACCATTTATTTATAATAAATAACTTATCTTTAATTTTATAAGTACCATAGGCAGATTAAACACAATTAATTTAGAGAATATCATTTCACTCGATATTTGTAGTTATGACAACTTTAGATTTTCTCATCTATGTAAAATAACACGTAGTTGGTAACAAAAGTATTTAGTAAAACTATCAACATGACAGTGCACTCTTTCTTGTTTGAGAAAAATACATATTATTGTGTGAACAAACCATGACAAGCATTTTTAAACCATACTGAATAGCATACTCATAATATTTTCAATCTTTACTTAATTGTTCTGATATTGTTCAAGCAGGCTTGTAGGGTTTAAACAAAACTTTTGAGTTGAAGTGTAAGAGACTTATGAGATTACAAAAGGTTTTTTTCTCTTCTTGAGTATTTAATTTAGATAAGAATCTCTAGTAGAATGAAAGTATTCTCCGTTTAAAATGCACTACTCTTTGGCATAATTAGGAAGCTGAGATAAATGTTACAAATGCCATCTGGGGGAATGTCTTCCTTAATAGATTTCTATAAGTAAATTCCTTGAAAGAAGAAAGTAGAACTGAAAATAATATAGGATTGTCTTTGTATTTTATGGCTTCTTTGCTACCAACTTAAAGTCACATTTCCAGGAAAAAAAAAAAAAAAGAAGTAGAAGTTTACCACCAGGCAAGAAGTTAATGCCACAGATTTGTGTTCAGTTTTATGAAAGAACACAACACAAAATTTTGCTGTCTCAAGAAAAAGCAAAGGCATATGTACCCATTCTTACTAGGCTCTTCTTTGTCTTCTCCCTCCCTGCCACATTTGCTTCTTGACATTCCTTGAACCTTAACTTCTGTATTCTAGTTACTGTGGCTACAAAACCTAATACCACAAAATGTGTTAAGGAAAACAGCTATGCCTTTTTTCATTACTGCTGCTATAACAAAACACCTGAGAATCCATACGTTTATTTCTCACAGTTTTTCAAGGTGGGAAATCCAAGATGAAGACACCAACAGCTTCCACTCCAGGTGAAAGCTGGCTCTTGCTGAATCTTTTGGCTGCATCTTCAAATGACAGAATAACAGAAACACAAAATGGGAGAAGAGTCTCTATAGCCTCTTTTGTAAAGGCATTGATCCATTCATAATGCTAAGTGCTCAGACCTTGATCATCTCCTAAAATTCTCACATCTGAAAACTATGACATTGGCCATTATGGTTCAAAATATGAATTTTGGAAGAAATACATGCAAAGCCTTACAAACCATTATATTCACAGATCCTAAGGGTCATGGATTTAGAGAAAAAAAAAATAGTCATTGCAGGGATGGCTTGTCACTCCTCTGCAACTGAAGGGACCTCAGCTAGAAAATATGAAGTCTGTGGGTCAGAAACATCTGGACACTTATTCTTTTATATGGTTGGCAGTCGATAATAATGATGATCATTTAGGCATTGTGTTTCTCCATATGGTCTTCTCCATGTGATCCTTTCACGTGGGGTAGTTTTGGACTTGTCACTGCATATTGACTGAATTTCAAGATTGAATATCTTGAGAAAAAAAAGCTATTAGGAAACTGTATTTCCTATAGTGACATGTTTGGATGTCAGATAAAAATAAAGTCATTTCCCCATATTCTCTTCATTAAAATAACCATAATATCAGAGCGGGGCGTGGTGAGGCATGCCTGTAACCCCAGTGGCTCGGGAGGCGGGGGCGGAGGATCTTAAGTTCAAGAACAGAGGCAGTCTGCATAACTTAGCTAGACCCTGTCTCACAAAGTTAAAAAAAAAAAAAAAAAAAAGGGGGCTGGAGGTGCAGCTCAGTGGTCCGGCACTTGCAAAGCATGCAAGTGCGAGGCTCTGGATTCAACCCTCAGTACCACAAAAAAAAAAAAAAAAAAAAAAAGAGAGAGAAAAGAAAATCATAATATCCATACTAATTAAAATATTAGGAGATAAAAATGCTCTTTTTAAGGTCACAAATTACCTTGATAACATTTCTTTACCTTTTTAAAAATATCAAATCACCTCAAAATTACCAGGAAATAATTCATTTTTTCTTCCTCATATGCTCCTGTTGTTATCAGTTTGTTTTACTTTTCACTAAGTGATATTACCATCTAAAGTATAGATCACATACCTACATCAAATCTATGATTTTATCTCTGTGATATGTTGTGAATCTTTCTTTGTCTCTACCTCTTTCATAATGGTATTAGATGAAGGCATCCAACTCTCTGTCTTAGATTATTGGAATAGGTTTATTTTAACACGCCTTTTTACATGTCAGAAATCATTTGCAGTCCATACAATAATATACCTATTTTTTGCAGTATTTACGAGACTGAACCCTGCATTTTGCACATGCTAGGCAAGCACTCTATCACTGAGATGCACGTTTAGCTGCATTTTTCCTTTCTGTTTTGAGACAGGGTCTTACTAAAGTACATAACCTGTTTCTGGCTTCAAACTTGTTATCCTCCTGCTTCATCCTATCAAGTACTGGGATTACAGAGGTGCTCCACAGGCCCTGGCCCAATACACCTAATGTGTAGCATCCCTTCACACCATGCAGAGGTTGGTAGAGTGATGCTCTGCAGTCTCTGACATCCCAGGTTTGATTCCCAGCACCACAAAAATGGGAGAAGGATGTGGCAATCCACTCCCAAAGCAGTGCCTAAATAATCCACATCCATTGAAAACCCAATGAAGGTCGCTATGAGTGGGACACAACTCATAGGCACCTAACAACATGTTTTCCCAATTATTATCTAAAAGCAAGTGAGTATGATGTTTTAGAGATAAAGGAGCCAAGAAGAAACTGAAGTCCTTGAGTCATTGTATTAAAAAATGCCAGGTAAACAACCATGTTGCATTGTTACATAGTAAAATAACAAACAAACAAACAAACAAAATTCATCTTGGTAGACTACTGATATTTTAGATCATTAATATTTATAATTTAGAATACTATGCTTTCTAAGCCCTAGAGAAACCTTTGAGAAAGCAACTCCACTAGCATATCTTTAATGAACTCAATAAAAGTGTCAAAATGCTATAATAGAAGAATATCCATTTAATAGAGAATACATTATTAAAGGAGGAACAAATTAGTAATGAGATGTATAGACCAAAAAAATGCATGACAGAAGACATAAATCCAACCATATTGATAATAACTTTAAATTCAAATGGGCAAAACAATTTTATGAAATGATAGAGGTAGTCAGACTGAGTTTTAAAAAAATACAAAAGAAAAAATTATCTAACTACATGCTTTCTATAGACTGTCAGAGATCCAAAATAAAAATAGGTTCAGAGTATATTTTGTTCTTATCTTCTATATCCCTCCTCCTACTGATTTGTTATTTAGAGTCTTCTACTTAGAATCACCCTATTGCTTTCCATTACATTTATAGGCAATAGAATAAATCCAACATTCCTGGCCTGTGTTCAAAACCCTACATCATTTGTTCACCAGGTAGGTCTCTGGATCAGAAACACCAACATCACCAGGGAACTAATTGGAAATGGAGATTTTTAACCACACACTAGACCTAGGGAATCAGAAAAGCTAGAAGGGGTTCCCAAATCCACTTTTTTAGAACAAGCCCCCAGGCTTATTTAAATTTGATGATAACTGCTCTGTTTGATGACTCAACTACTCAATTACTCTGTCCCTTCAGAGAGGGTAACCTCTATCTTTTCCACTTTCCCTAGATTGCACTCATTTTCGTTTCCTTTTCTAAACATGTCACATTTACTACAGCTTAAGGATCTTAGAGTGTTTGTCATCTACACTTGAGACAATCCTCTTTCAGTCTTTTTATGGTTTTTTTCTCACCTACCAAAAATCATTATCTCAAAAAGATCTTTTCTCATACTCCAATCCAGACAGTTCCATTCCCTGTCTTTTTCTTGTATCTTGTCCCACTTTTTGCCTTCTCAATTATTATAACTTTCTGAAATTTACTGGAGTGCTCATTAGTTTATCACTTTTTTGTTTTTCCCTTCATCTTTTAAAATATAGGTCCATGGTAGAGAATAGCGACCCTATGTACAACAGACAAAACACTATTATTGTGCTTCTCTGCTACTCATAGGATTTTCCATGGCTAATTTTTTTTTGAGAGTGGGTTGCCAGGTCACTGTCTGAAGCCTACAGCACCTGATGTTCCCAGGCAGTCTACCATCCAAGAACTAACCAGGCCCAACCCTGGTTAGCTTCCAAGATCTGACGGGATCAGACACCACAGTGGTACAGTTGGAGATGTGTGTGTGTGTGTGTGTGTGTGTGTGTACATATATATAATTATAAATGTATTTCCAAAATTTCAAAAACAAATATTATTATTAAAAGAATTATAAATTCATTTGATGCTAAAATCTCTCCTTCTTTATCTTTTTCTTAGATGTTATAAAAAGTATATGATCATTCTTAAGTCAGACCTATTACCATCATAACTCTGACTTTTCTGCTTTTCTTTCCTAGTCTTCCCTAGACCTCCTTCTTATTTTTTCTTTTTTACCCCTTGAGTTGCAGCTCCTAAGAGGTGCAATTGTGCAACTTCCAAAAAGACTTCTAAAAATCATTGCTTGGGGCTTATGTGTATTATTCAATCTTTTGATACACTTAAGAAACTTGTTTTATAAAAGTACTCAGCACAACTACAGAAAATACTTTCAGGAATACTCATTGCAGCTTGAGAAGTATAACAACATGTGGTTGTTGTTGTTGTTGTTAGGTGCCATCGAGTCGGTATCCGACTCATAGCAACCCTTATAGAGTTTTCAATGGCTGAGTGCTTCGGGATTGCCTTGGGAGTGGATTGCCAGGCCCTTCTCCCATTTTTTTTGCGGTTCTGGGAATTGAACTTGGGGCCTCAGAGGCTGCAGCGCAGCGCTCTACCCACTGAGCTAAATCCCAGCCCAACAACATGTTGATAAAATTCTTATAGCAATTAAATAGAAAATGAGTAATATTAATAATAACCCTCAAAAAGAATACATATAAACTCAGGGAAAATTTTTGTATAATATATTGTTAAGTAAAAAAAAATTACAGAACAGGATAAGTAGCATGACTGCATTAAAGAACATACACATATATACAAATACATGAGTTTATATAACCTGTATGTGTATAGAAAAAGATGTAAGACAATGTAAAAGAACTTGCAGATACTATTTTCTCAAAAGAAAATTTGAATGATAGAGAATTTTATACTCTTCCATATTTAAAAACTTAATCAGAATGCAATTATTTTTCAATTTTTAATAAGCAACATAGTTTTAAAAAAACTTAGAGTATATATGTTGAAGTCTTCTCTTTGTTAGAAGGAAATTAAAGGAAATAGATCTTAATACTGATAAACGAGGATTATACAGTGCTTGGAATTAGCTTTAATAACTATGACCTAATTTAGGAATGGCTGCTTTCTTGTTTTGCTGAAATGTCTTCAGTTGAATATCAATTATTTACTGTTTTCCTTGAGCATATCAGTATATTCATTAATAACTTAAAAGTATAAAATATCATAGTTTGTATGCAGAAGTTCAGTTTTTGCCAAAGTGCTATACACGTTCTTAGGTAGTTTACTATAATCATTTCAGCTGAGTATTTTCCATTTATTATATCCTTCTTCCAATGGCAATTTTGAAAGTGTCCTTGTAAACATATTAAATCATGAAAATTATGAGACTGTGTTAACAAAATATATTTTACGTTTTGTATGCTTTTATTTCTGTATCTATCACATATATTTAGGCAGTATTTTTAAGTGGTAAAAAAGTCTATTTTTCTTTTTAAAATTTGAAGCTGTTCACATAAAGAGTAATGATTAGGAGTAATAATTTAGAATAGAAAGAAAACATACACGTTTAAAGACACTACAGATATAAACTATTTTAAGGAGGCTTAATAAATAGTATTTGTTAATGAATAACATAAATTGGGGCTGGGATTTAGCTCAGTTGGTAGAGCACTGCGCTGCAGTCTCTGAGGTCCCGAGTTCAAGTCCCAGCACCGCAAAAATGGGAGAAGGGCCTGGCAATCCACTCCCAAGGCAATCCCGAAAACAGTCTGCCATTGAAAACCCTATGAGGGTCACTATGAGTCGGTATCTGACTTGATGGCACCTAACAACAACAACAACAACAACAACATAAATTGGGGCTATGATAATCCATTGCTTTTTATCTGCATTTAAATGTGCTAAGCAGATCTAGGAAAACTAAAATCATGTGAAATTGGTATTTAAATGAAAGAAAAGGTGACACTGAATGTTGCCTATGTGTTATTAAAAATGAAGTCTGAAGCCTTTCAATGTTCTTCTCTGGAGGCTTATTGAATGAGAAAAGAATGATAAGAGAGAACTTATTATGACCCTGAAGTTAGTATTAAAAAGAAAAAGCAGTCTACAAGTACTTTAGTTCATGAATCTTTATAATATTAAGAAGATACTACAAATTCCTGCTTATGGTAAACTTTAAAAATGAAGGTTGATAAATGTGTTTACTTTTTAAAATAGGATTCTCCTCCTCTTCCAACTCATCTATAGTAGATTATAATGGCTGCTCTATGGACTTTAGATCTGGTCATTTGTGCAAATAAGCATTTATTCAATGGTATGTTAGTGCAAATTATTGTCATTTTATTTTCTTCAGACTTTTTATCTGTAGATGCTGATCTTTCAATCTACAGTATAAGCAACTCTCAATTATCAATTAATTCATATCCAAGGCTTTCATTATATATACTTGTTACAAAGTCTGCAATTAGTTTTGGTGCACTAAGCAAAGGGATTGGGTCTGAAATGAGCTACTGAATTTTCATGATAAATAAATTGCCAGTGTTTGGTAGTGTCCAGGTCCCAGAGCCAGATTAGGTAAGAAAATTGTATCAAGTATAGAGTTACAATGAACATGGGAGACAAAAAGTTGTATGCAAGCTTTGTCCTAAGGTATAACACCTGTTAAACTATGAAATTTAACTTCTGTTGTTAATTTATAGGGACTGAAAGGGACCAGAAGCCACTGAGGCAAAGCTAACATTGGTATGTAGTTGGGGTGCAATATAAGTTGAGATCATTCTAGCTGCTCTTGCAAACTAATGAAAAGTATACACTGGCTGGAATATGTTAAATGTTTATTTTTTATTCACATAACATTGTAAAAAATGACGTTTTAAAAATCAATACTAATTACTAATGATTCAAAAGACTGTGGTTTAGCTATATACTTTGGAAAAAGAATAAGTGAGTATGTGAAACTGTTAGTCTCCATTATATACATTCTTATTTAAAGATTTGTGACTCATATTGATCTTTCTTGATATCTGAAATCAAATTTTTATTCTGTACCTCTTTTGACTGGTGATGATATTGACCAGTCCAAATTTGTCATTTCAGATAGCTGGATTTACTGTCTACTCTTCCCCAAGAATTTTTTGAGAGTAATCCAGGTCTCCTACCATCCTAGTTCTGAAATCACCCTCCACCCCTTTAATTTCCTTTCAGGCCATTGAATACTTGCTGGCAACGGTTGCTTGAAACATTACTGTCACTGTGTTAAGGAGGCTAACATAATGAATATGACACCTGTCATCAACCTAAGACTTGAAGATAATTGTGCGTTTCTAATGACATGGGAAAATGTTTTGACATAACATGAGTTACTATATAAGTGCAAGTTAATATTAGGGCACACTGTCTGTCCTGTGAGTCTAGTTTATCCTGATCAGGAGTGCAACCGTCTTTCTACTGTACTTTCTTATGCTGCCATACCCTTTAGCTGCCTATTGATTTGTGCATTGTAGGAGAAAAGTTCCCACTCAGTGACCTCTGTGGGTAAAAGATACAAATCATAGGGACAAAGTTTAAATTGTCTAGCCTCTAAAATTAAGAATAAGCAGAACTTTGAACACATGGCTTTGCAGGCTGTCCCAGTGTGGCAACAATATACATGGAATATCACCATGAGATTAGTCAGCAGATGATATCTTTATGTTTTTATATCATTATTTCTGCTATACTTTCTATCTCTCTACCTGAATAACAACTCCATGAAAAAGGAGACGTTAAAAATGTAAGAGAGAATATGTGCAACATGAAAACTAATTCTTCATTATTTTTCTCCCTATTTTCTTTTTATATCACTTTTCAAACATACAGTTCAATACATAAAAATCAGCTGTTGTTGATTTTACATGTCTCATCCTCAATTGACTTCATCTTTGAGTTATATAAAGCTACTAAATATATGGAGTCACACTAAGTTCCCTTTTATCACCTTTATTAGTCTTCTGAGAAATTCAATATCCCCTAAGAAAGAAGAAGAAGAAGGAAAAGAAAAATAGATTACAGGGAATTTAGATTGCATTGCCACTGCTATGTAGATAACTGCTTGACTCTTGACTCAGATTTTGTGATAAAAGTCTTGGAGCTCTCTGTTCTCAGGACTGATTCATGTAAACATCACTTCAGAAATCATTCACAAGTCAGCACCTGAAGCTTGCCATGCTAAACTAAAGAAAATAACTGAAATCAATTATTGGTGCTTTTACAGCCTAATTTCCTTGCCATCTAAATGCAGATAAATAGAAAATCTAATTTTTATTACACTATGCCTACAACTTTTAATAAATATTAATGTACATGACTGTGGCTGACCTCCTCTTAGACTTAAAATCAATAGTTGTTAATTAAGGTCTTTTGAGCAGCGTTACAAAGCTGAAGACTCACTATTTATTCCCATTGCCTATTCTCTGATCCTTAAACAGGTTAACAGTGCGTCGATTAAGAAGAATAAAGCATTGGAGTAAAAAACGATAATGTCAGAATACCAAAACAGGAAGAAGATAAGCTTTGCCTTTTATATCTACATGGGTTATATATCAGTTTTATATTAATTTTTATCACTTATGATTTCAGTTCTCATTTTCTTTTTTTAATGATTGTGAGGAATACTCTTGAAAGCCTACCACATGCCAGTCAGAGGTAGTAGTTTAAAATATTTTGATTTCATAATTTCTTATTGCCATTTTTATTAGCTTCAGTCAAAATCCAAATTCATCAGAAATGAAACACATATTCTACCTTTTAAAAATTTTATAGTCTTAAGTTTGATTTTTCATTCAAACTACAAATATTTTGTTTTAAGAAATATTTCTTTAGGTATATTTATCTTTTAAATAATTCTTCAGTGTTAAATACTGTGTTTGATACTAGAGATTCAAAGGTAAAGAGTATAGCCTTCATGAAGATGATAATAACAAGGAATTTAAGGAAAACTAAATAATCATGGTCATATAATATATAGTAAAGGATGTATACCTAGATAGCACAGAAAACTGGGGTTTTTAAAACTGTGACGCAGCATCAGTGTATAAAGTTTCAAGTTACAGCAGCGAATTTAAGATTTAAGAAAGCTTCAGCATCAATTGTGGTAATCTAAAAACCTACACATGTATCTATCTATCATCTGCACCATGTAGAACTAATTTAAATGAAGAAGATCTCCAAGTTAGAGAATAGAAGGAAACAAGAACACAGCATTGCCAAGAGCTATGATGCATTCCTGTAATCCCAATGACTCAGGAGACTTAGGTATAGGATTGCAATTTCAAGGCCAGAACTTGAGGGACAATCTAAAGAGACCTTGCCTGAAAATAGGAAGCGGGGTGCAGCTCAGTGGTAGAGCCTTTGTCTAGCATATGTGGGGCACCTTGGGTTCAACCCCAAAGTGCAGTTAAAAAAAAAAGGATCAACATTGATCTTCAAAACCTGAAAAAGCATTGAGAAATAAAGAACTATTTAGTAAATGAGATGTTGAATGAGGAAGTAACATTTAAAGCAACCAAGGGCAAAATTTGGAAAATGCAGAAATGCACAGGAATATTTCTTTGATTTCTTCATGAAGAAAGTACTTTAGAGATTGTGAATACTACAGAGATTCAAGGATCAGTCTTGTGGACAGAGACCATTATTTTTTCTTCTTTGTTTTAATGAAAATATTCACATGTTGTCGTTGGGTTCCAGCAGGTTGGTGTCTGACTCATAGTGACCCTCTGTACCACAGATAAAACACTATTGCACTTCTCTGCTATTCATGGGGTTTTCAATGGCTGATTTTTTTCTGCAGGGGAAGGAGCAGGGAGTGGATTATCAGGTGCTTCTCCTAAGCCTACAGCATCTGGTGTTCCCAGGAGGTCTCCCATCCAAGTACTAACCAGGCCTGACCCTGCTTAGCTTCTGAGATCTGATGGGATAACATGCCACAGTGGTACAGCTGCAGGCAATCTTCACATAGAGTTGTTACATTTTTCTATATTTTCTTCCTTAAGCTAATGTACCATTTCAAGCAGATCAGTATAGGTTAGCTCTATAACTGAGTATAAATATTTGAATGTAAGAGACTTGATTTAATTAATTAACTATAGTATGAAGTTGAGCCCGGGGGCTTGTACATATTTTGAAAGTGCTGTACCACTGGGTTGCACTTACAGCTCAATTTTTATTTTAAGTCAGGGTCTGGGTAAGTTATTCAGGGTGCCTCTGGGTTGGAATTTCTGATCCTTATCTCTCCACCTGTCAAATTACTGAGATTATAAACATGCTCCACCGTGCCCAGCCAATATATGTTCTTTTTAAAGTGCCAAACTTATCAGCATCTAGTCCCTGGCTCAGTCTCAAGGATTTTACTAATCCTTTTACCAAAATCAGGGCATCACTGCAAAATTTTGAGTAACATAAAGCTCCTGATCATAGATTTAGATATATGAAGAAAAAGGGAATGTAGAAACTGTAAGATAATATAATTTCTATTATACCATGATGTTGGGGGTTCCTAGAGACCCCCCCCAGAGGGTCTCTCTAGTCAGCCTGGGGGACTGACCTCTATCCTCCAGGGCCAATGACCCTTGGCCTACATCCTGGTTACTCACTCCTTCCCCTGCCATCGACTGATCAAAGATGGCTCCTGATCAGGTAGGCCCTGGCCTGACTACCTCCACCTTGATTGGTCAGCCAGAACCTCCTGATTGGTCCCTAAGGAAACACCTTTGATTGACCTATCCCATACCTTACCCACCTATCCAAAGTACACTCCAAAATCACCTCTTTTGAATAACCGCCCCACCTGGCAGGTATGACAGATAAACTGACATACCTGTCAGGGAATGCACCTCGATTGACTGCTCCCAGTATATATCCCCCTCCCTGAAACCTATATAAACAGGCCACTGGCCTCCCCCTTTAACCCTATTGTTCTCCACCTGCTACCCAGACCCTATCACCTTGAAACTTACCCTATTCCTGGTATCCTGAGAAACAGGCCTCCAATCAAGAAAGATCTTCTAGCAAGCCGTCTATCAAGATTGGGACCTCCGAAGTGGCAAAGACATCTAGCAAGCCTCAAAGAGCTTCCCAATTCCTCCAAATCCTGGGAAGGAGGGGAGAAAGAAGACAAGCTGCTAGAGTCAAAAGCAGCAGGCATCCAGCACCACCCATGAACCACCAGACCTGATTGGCACTTTCAATAAGAGCTGTGACTCTGCTGAGGTAGCAGCATCCCATGCTGCTAGCTTCTGAGCTGTCACATATAAAGAGTTGTCTGTTAGTTTGTTCCTCCTTATATGAACAACTTAATAAAGTTCCTGTTTCTGTTTTTGTAAGAATGTCTCCCAAAGTCCTTCGTTGGAGCCTCTGGCCAAGCTAGTACCCTAACCCTGAGGGTCCTTGACACTCAATTGGTGTCAGGGTAAGGCTCTGACCTTTGCTGAGCCTGAGCTGACCCCTGACACCATTATATATATATATTAAATGGTTTAATATGTATGTGTGAGTCCATATATATATATATATATATATATATATATATATATATATATATTCATATTTAAACATTTGAATATGGTTATATTAAGCCCAGGAGTAAGGTGGATATGGAATTTAGTATCACTTACATAGCACCTAGCAACAACCACACAACATTATTTAATGGGAAAAATTCCATTCCATATTCCAATATCTGAGGCTTGATAAAACTAAATTGAGTAATACCTGTGTTAACTTGTAAAGATTAGAAACCTATGACTGACCTTATTGCCTGCAGCCTTACCACTGTGGTGTCGGATCCCCTCAGATCTCAGATGCTAAGCAGTGTTGTTGTTGTTGTTGTTGTTGCTGCTGCTGCTGGGTGCTGTCCAGTCATGTCTGACTCATAGCGACCCTCATAGAGTTTTCAGTGGCTGTTTCGGGATTGTCTTGGGAGTAGATTGCCACATCCTTCTCCCATAAATAGTGTTGTTGTTGTTGTTGTTGTTAGGTGCCATCAAGTCGGTATCGGACTCATAGCAACCCTCTGTGCAACAGGGGAAACACTATTGTCAGTGCTTCTCTGCTGTTCATAGGGTTTTCAATGGCAGATTGATTTTTGGGAGGGGGTTGCCAGGTCCTTCTCCCAAGCCTACAGCTTCTGGTTTTCCCGGGTGGTCTCCCATCCAGGTACTAACCAGGCCCGGCCCTGCTTAGCTTCCGAGATCTGATGGGATCGGATGCCACAGGGCTATGGCTGCAAGTATAAACAGTGTAGGGCCTGGTTAATACTTGGATGGGAGACCACCTGGAAACACCAGGTACTGTAGGCTTGGGAAAAGGACCCAGAAACTCACTCAATAAAACTATCATCCATTGAAAATCCTGTGAATAGAAGAGAAGCACTAACAATAGTGTTTCTCCTGTTGTACATATGGTCACCATTAGCCAGACACCCACTCAATGGCACCTAATAACATCAACAACTGACCTTATCAGTCATGAGCTCTTCATGAACATCTGTGAGTTTTTAACTGCTATTTTTGTTCCTTCTCCTATATTTACAATATCTTGGATTCCTGGAAATGTGCCTTCATTTTCCATGGCAGATTTGAAATACTGTGGTTTTTCCAATATTCTGAAATGGTAAACAACAAATGCAACTAAGTATTATTTTGACTAAGGATGTATATTTCATTTGAAGCATGAATTTAAAACTTCACAAAAATGCAAAACCGTAATCTATCCTTCAGGTAACAAACTGATTACATAATAGTTTTTCAGTTAATACAGAATTAGAAACATTTCCAATAACCATGCTAAAACGTGGAATAAAAACAGGCACTTATGAATTACAAAGCTTTGTTGCCATTAAAAGGTTCCTGCTGACTGAAAACACCAATATGATTTACAAAAAAAGACTTTTTATTTTGTAATTGATAGTTAGGAAATAATTTATTTCAAATGTTTGCCAAAATTATGAAATAAGAGTTGAATATCACATCTTGTATATGTAGTTTCTGCTTTCAATATATACATGTTGTAGCATTTAGCAGGCTGATTTCATTCAATTTTGTCTCCTAAAGGGAAGTAATGGGATCTAATAAAAGCCTGTTTTATTTTATAATTTTTG
>VMDO01017336.1:14475-45264 GCA_007922755.1 Pedetes capensis | reverse complement strand
GAAGACAAAAACAAATATTATAATAACATGTGCAAGGAGCTGGAGGCAGAAAACCAAAAGGGAAGAACACGCTCTGTGTTTCTCAAGCTTAAGGAAGTGAAGAAAAAATTCAAGCCTTGAGTGGCAGTAGTGAAAGATTCTACAGGGAAAATATTAAATGATGCAGGAAACATCAAAAGAAGATGGGAAGAATACACAGTCATTATACAAGAAAGAATTGGTAGATGACCAACTATTCCAAGAGATTGCATATGAAGAGAAACCAATGGTGTTGAAGGACGAAGTGGAAGCTGCCTTGAAAGAACTGGCGAAACACAAGGCTCCAGGAATTGATGGGATACCAATAGAGATGTTTCAACAAACAGATACAGCACTGGAGGTGTTAACATGTTTATGCCAACAGATTTGGAAAACAGCTACTTGGCCAACTGATTGGAAGAGATCCATATTTGTGCCTATTCCCAAAAAAGGGGATCCAACTGAATGTGCAAACTATCAGACAATATCATTAATATCGCACACCAGCAAAATTCTACTAAAGATCATTCAGAAGGGACTGCAGCAGTATATAGACAGGGAATTACCGGAAAATCAAGTGGGATTCAGAAGAGGGCAGGGAACTAGGAACTTCATTGCTGATGTCAGGTGGATATTAGCTGAAAGCAGAGAATATCAAAAAGATGTCTATCTATGTTTTATTGACTATGCCAAAGCATTTGATTGTGTGGATCATAACAAATTATGGATAACATTTTACCATAACACCGAATTGTGCTCATGAGAAATCTGTACATGAACCAGGAGGCAGTTGTTTGAATAGAACAAGGAAAAACTGAGTGGTTTAAAGTTGAGAAAGTTGTGCATCAGGGCTGTATACTTTCACCCTATCTCTTCAGTGTATACCCTGAACAAATAATCCGAGAAGTTGGATTTATGAGGAAGAACGTGGCATCAAGATTGGAGGAAGACTCATTAACAACCTGCATTATGCAGATGACACCACTCTGCTTGCTGAAAATGAAGAGGATTTAAAACATTTACTGATGAAGATCAAAGATCATAGCCTTCAATGTGGGTTACAACTAAACATCAACAAAACAAAAATCCTTATGACTGGGTCAGCACGCAACTTCACAATAAATGGAGAAAAGATTGAGGTTGTCCAAGATTTTGCTTTGCTTGGCTCTATAATGAACACCTGTGGAAGCAGCAGTCAAGAAATCCAAAGACCCATTGCTCTAGGAAAAGCTGTGGCAAAAGATCTCTTTAGAGTATTGAAAAGCAAAGATGTCACATTGAAGACGAAGGTGCGTCTGACTCATGCCATGGTATTTTCAGTGGCATCATATGGTTGTGAAAGCTGGACATTGAACAAGAGAGACAGAAAAAGAATTGATGCTTTTGAATTGTGGTGCTGGAGATGTTTATTGAATATACCATGTACTGCCAAAAGAACCAACAAATCTGTCCTAGAAGAAGTACAGCCAGAGTGCTCCTTGGAAGCAAGAATGGCCAAACTGTGTCTCACATATTTCGGACATGTAGTCAGGAGAGAACAATCCCTGGGGAAGGACATCATGCTTGGAAGAGTGGCAGGTCAACGGAAAAGAGGAAAACCCTCCACCAGATGGATTAACACAGTGTCTGCAACAATGGGCTTAAAGATAAATAAGATCATTTGCCTGGCACAGAACCGGCAATTGTTTTGATCTGCTGTACATAGTGTCTCTATGAGTTGGACTCGACTTGACAGCACCTAACAACAACAACAACAACAACAACAACAACAACAACATTTCCTACATAGAGTTTGTTTCTCAGGCAGTCAGGATATGTGTGTGTGTGCACACTCCTATGCACACATGGGTACACAAGCTTATATATGCCCATGGTATTGGTACTAAATGAAGTTGTAATACAAATCACATTCTCATTGGAAATAAAGTGTCTTAACTCTACCTGCACATTAGAATCACATATGGCAATGGCCCTTAACTTTGAGTACGCAACAGAATCACAAGGAGGGCCATTGGGGCTGCTGGGCCACAACCACTGAATTTCTGACTCATTATGTATGCATGGAAATTGAAGGTCTATTTATTAAGTTGCAAAGGCCACATTTTGAAAACCACTAGATGGGAATTTAAAATGCTAAGACCCTCCTTTTGGACAACTGAATCTCAGTATATTCATAGGAGCAATGGGCAGGCTATGAGACACAATAAAATTAGAATTGTAATATGTAGTCAGAGTTGAGATCCAGAAATTACTTTTAAAAAAGCCATTGACACAATCGTATGAATGAAAAAGTATATAGTATTGTGATGGTTAATGTATATATCAGCTTCACTGGGTCATGGAGTGCCAAGATCTTTGGCCACACCTCATGTTGTGTGTATCTTCAAGTGTGTTTTTGAATGATGTCAACATTTAAATTATTAGACTATATCCAGCTGAGCTGGTGTTTAGCTCATTTGGTAGAGTGCTACTCTGCACTCTCTGAGGCTCTAGGCTCCATCCCCACCACCTCAAAAAGAGAAGGACCTGGCAGCCCACTCCTGAAACAGTCAGCCATTGAAAACCCTACACATAGCAGAGAAGCACTTACATAGTGCCAGGGATGCCACAGTACTGGGGAGTGTTTCATTCTGTTCTACATAGGGTCACTATGAGTCAGAGTTGACACAAGGGCACCTAACAACAACAACAACAACAACAAAGTATAAAACTGACTGTTCTCCATTTTGCATGAGGGGCTTTCCAAATAGCTGAGGGACTGAATATCAAATAAGACAAAAATCTCCATCCTTATGGTATTGATACTGAAAAATCTGCTTCTCCTGGTTCTACAGAGGCCTGCCAACTTTCAGACTCACACCAACGAGATTTTGGAGACGCTTGCTTCCATAACAATTTGAGCCAATTTCTTATAACAAATCTATCCTTCTGTGTTGTCCTTTCTTCTTCCTCCCCAACCCTTCTCTGTCTCTCTCTCTCTCTCTCTCTCTCTCTATACACACACACACACACACACACACACAATACCCACACACAAATGTACACACATAGATAAAACATTTATATATACATCTTTGCATATACAAACTATGAACAAATACACACACACACTATTCAATGTAGTTTCCCTAGAGTGCTGACTGATAACATATACATGTAAATCTAGTATCAGAAAAGATATGCAAACCAACCTTTACTCACCCTTCACCTCAAGGTTGAATCCATGTATTCTTATCTCTATAAAAACTGCTGATACTCTTAAAGAGATTAAACAACCAGTATTCTATCTTTCTCTATTACCTAAAAAAAAAACTTGTTGCCAAAGTAATTGTACATAATGTAATTTTCTGTTTATTATGTCCTTTACCTTAGACTCTTTCAGAGGTAAAATAATGTTTTCAATATCCTTAGTGCTGAAAATATCACACTGTCTGGAAAGTATTGTTTATTAATACAATATGAAGGTGTTAATTAAAACCATGCTTTAGTTTGGATATTTTAAAGTATACCAAACAAAAGCTAGAAAGGTAGCCAAGGAAATAGAAAACTCCCTGAGGAAAAAATGATGATTAGTATAGTCTAACATCACAAAGAAATTAGGAGAGGATAAGAAATAGAAATTACTGATTGGATTTGGCCATTATGCCATCACAATGGCCATACATTGCCTGCATCCATACCACTGCGGCATCCAATGCTGTCAGATCTGGGAAGCTAAGCAGGGTCAGACCTGTTAGTACTTGGTGGGAGACCACCTGGGAACACCAGGTGCTGTAGGTTTGAGAGAAAGACCCAGCAAATCAACTCCCAAAAAACAATCAGCCATTGAAAACCTCATGAACAGCAGAGAAGCATGACAATAGTGTTTAGGGTTGCTTTGAGTAGGAAACCAACTCGATGGCACCTCAGAGCAATAACAGATGGCCAAATATGTTCAGCGTCTAAAGAGCAACAGGGATAAAAATATATATTATAGGAGGGATCTTATCAAAGGAAAATTGAGTAATAGCATGCACGTTGGAATGTTCATTGCACAGTAAGAAGAATAAGCTCCTTCCTCAATTTCTGTAAGGAATGATAGAGTCGTGGCAGGCAGAATTCTAAAGAGGGCAGCACAAGAGTCAAGTTCTTTGGTTATGCAACTGAACACTAATCTAGGTACTGTGCTGAAAGATTTGTAAACCAGGTACCACTTCACATGCCCTAAATCCCAGCAACTCAAGAGGCTCAGGCAAGAGGATCCTGAGTCCCAGACCAGAGGCAGCCTGCCTGAGGCTCAGGGTTGAGATGCAAAGATTTTTCAAATGTCATTAAAGCCGCCAGTCAGTTAGTTGAGTTTGACATGTGAAAATTATTTGGATGGACCTGATTCCATCAGATAAACCCATTGAAAGAGAGTTATTTTTAGCTGGTAGCAGAAAAGGAAGTCAGAGATTTAAAGTGTGTGAAGGACTCCTACAGGTTTCAGAAGGTAAGGACCACGTGAGAAGGGATGTAAGTATCTGCCAGGAGGAAAGCACTGTCTCCTCTGATAACCACTGAAAAAAAGGGAGCTCACATTGACACACACAAGGAAGTGGATTCTGGTGACAGGAAGAATGAGCGTGAAGCCAGATTTGTGCTCAGAGTCATGGGACAGGAGGTCAGCCCACCTGACATTGTTTCCACATTGTGAGACCTTAAGTAGAGAACCCTGTTGAACCTACTTGCACTTCTGACATGTACAGAATCCTGTAGTTACCTGTTATAAAACTATTCAAGAGCAATTCAGGCCAAGAAATATCTGTGATGCAGGATATGTAAAAGGAGACATTGTTATCTGTAATGAATTCTTTCTCAGGTATTTATTTAGAAAGTACTATTCCCCAAGAACTATGTTATGTAATGCAATATATTTTCTAGTTCCCTAACCATAGACAGCCTGCAGCTGTAGCCCTGTGGCATCTGATACCATCAGATCTCAGAAGCTAAGCAGGGTCGGGCCTGGTTAGTACTTGGATGGGAGACCACCTGGGAACACCAGGTGCTGTAGGCTTGGGAGAAGGACATGGCAACCCACTCCCAAAAATCAATCCGCCATTGAAAACCCTATTAACAGCAGAGAAGCACTGACAATAGTGTTTCGCCTGTTGTAGGTAGGGCCACTATGAGTTGGATACCGACTTGACGGCACCTAACAACAACAACAACCATAGAAAACTTACTCAATTTATGTGATTTGTATTGTCATCTTTACAATTGTACAGTTGTAAAATTAAACCTCACAAAAAATTAAATAAACCTCAGTCAAAAAATCTTTGGCCTCAAAGAGTATCAATCCCTAGAACGCTATGTTACAATGAGCACAGATCAAGGCACTGGGATATGTGGACTCATATCTTCTTTGGGCTTCAGTTTTCTTGTCTATGAAATGACAATATCTTTCATCTCCAGTTCACAAAGATTTTCTTTAAGATGACTCATCTGTCAAATTATATAAGTGCAAGATAGCTAATTGGTGTGTTTAATAGCAGAAGTAAAACATAGTCCAAGCATGTTTCCTGTCTTTACCATGTGACTAGGCTGTGGAGCAGTAACTCTGACCAAGGACCACAGGACTGAAGGAAGAATTCAGTGTTAAACACCACATAGTTAACAGTTGTAAAGCATCTGGGCCCTAGTTGAATGCTTGCAGTGCACATGCTCTTCAATTGTTATCCTATTTTGTCACACTATACTCTTGACACCTTGACATCAGGATTATTCACTAAGAAGAAGACATGCTCTGTCATTCCACCGCCACCTTGGCAGGAAATTTTTGCTCTTACACTCTTAAATTCTGATAAATTCTCCCGTCAGTCTAGAGCTAATGTATTTCTTTTTCTTATATGCACAAACTCTTAGGTGGGGCAAAATGCATTTTTAATTATTAACTGTTTTAAACTATTTCACAGAACAATTGATTCTATACAAATTATTACAGTATGAAGACTTTTAAAAATATGATTTGAAAAAGTGAAAACTACATTTTCTAAATAGATAATACTTTGATAATGTGAGTGATGTTAAAGTTAAGGCTTACAAACAATTGAGTGTGGAAAATTCCCATCAGTATTAAGAGACACTTAGACTAAGCAAACAGTGCATGAGTGTGCATTTTTGTAAAAGCAATCTCCCAACATGATTATAAAATCTTAACTAGTGTTTAGTCTATCTACACACTTGTTTATAATTAGGATTAAATCATATTTCAGTAATGCTCTTTGAGGTGGCCTCCAAGGCTTTTTTTTATTACTACCTATAAAATTCAAGAAACTATAATTTACTATGCTGTTTTACTTAGTAAATAGGTATTAACTCAATTCCCACAAGAAGTACTAGAAAATAGAAAAAAAGTCCAATAAATTTATAATTAGAAATTTAATTTAGTAAGAACAAGTTTGTTAATAAATAGCAAATGATATATTTTTCATGATGTGCATGACCTCATGCATATTTATAAATTAGTTTCTACTTGATGCAAATATTAATTAAATATTACTTAGGTGGTAAGCAATTTCACGAAAAATAGACAAATGATTGATGTTGTCCAAGATTTTTCTCTACTTGAGTCTACAATCAACACCTGGGGAAGAAGTCAAGAGATCAAAAGTTTCATTTTGTTGGAAAAAGCTTTGGCAAAAGATCTCTTAAATTATTCAAAAGTAAAGATGTCATATTGGAGGTGAAGGTGCACCTGAATCATGCCATGGTATTTTCAGTCACACCATATGGTTGTGAAAGCTAGACAGTGAAGAAGGAGAAAGGAGAAGAATTGATGCTTTTGGAATTATGGTGCTGGAGATGAATACTGAATATACCATGGACTGCCAAGAGAACCAACAGATCTGTCCTAGAAGTGCAACCAGAGTGCTCCTTGGAAGCAAGGATGGCTAGATTCTGTCTTATGTATTTTGAATATGTCAAGAAAAACAGCCCCTGGAGAGGGACATCATGTTTGGGAGAGTGTCATTTGAACAATAAAAAAGGAAGACCCTCAGCTACATGGATTGACACGTTGTTGCAACAATGGATTTAAATGTACAAAAGATAATATGCATAGCATGGTGTCAGGGAGTATTTTGTTCTGTTGTATATAGGTTGTCGGTGAATAGGACCTGACTTATCAGCAACTAACAGCAACAACAACCCATTGGGAAAATCCTTTTGAAGGATTCCTACCAATTAGTCCCACAGAGAACTGTACCACCAGAGAGTCCCGCTGATGAGACCCTCCCAGCATTGGAGTTACTTACAAAAGTACATGTGACACTCTGAAAGACTCACAGGCAGATGTACCATTGGCAAGTTTCCCTATCATCCAACTGAATAATGCTCTTTATATAACTTGACATTATGTCCAAGCTCTGAAAGGAGGGAGTATTGATTGGTACAACAAGAGGGTCTTATGGGGGTCTCAGTGAGGGCTTTCTGACCCTCATTTCCTGATCTCTCCAAGAAGGATTGTAAATTGCCTCATTATACCATGACCTTAGGTTTAGCTACCTAGTGTATAATTTTGCTCATCTTGTTGCCTTGGCTGTGGGCCAACATTTCCAGTGTCATCCAGGTGTTATGTTTCAAGGTGGCCATGATAAAGTCATGTCCAGATGAATCAGGTACAGTACAACTAAGGAATGTAAAATGGTGCAGTTTCTTTGGAAAACATTTTGGCAGTTCATCAAATTGTTAAACATAGCATTACCATATGACCTAGCAATTGCACTCCAAGTTATATGCTCAAGAGAAATTAAATGAAAACACATCCATTCAAAATATTCACTAATGTTCGCAGCTTTACTCATATCAAGCAAAAAGTGTAAAAACCCCAAAGTATGTCATATGAGAATAGACAAAATTTGGTATATCCATACAAGGGAGTGGTTTTTGGTAATAAAAATAATTAGAATACTGATGATATATTCGACCACATTGATAAACCTTGAAAACTTAGTGCTAAGTGAAATAGAGCAAAGAGTTTCACATGCATATTATTTCATAAGAAATATCAATAAGACACAAATCTATACAGACATAAAATAGATTAATGTCTTCCTAAAGTGGAGGGTCCTGGAAGATGAAGGCTAGGGGTGTAGAATTTCTTTTTGGAGTAATAAAAATATTCTAACATGGTAAAGTGTATACAACTTTTAGAATATACTTGGGGCCAAATCACATTATACTCTTTAAAAGGATTTATTATATACTACATAAATTATATCTAAATGATTCTATTAAAATATTCCTAATGTACTATATCCTCTGGAGAAAAAATTTAAAAAATATAATTTCATTGTACACAGCATTATTAATTGTAAAAAATTCCAAATATATAATACATTTATGATTCTTTCATGAATATGTTGAAATATTTGTTAAAATTTTATGTACATTTTGCATACAATTTCCTGATACACAAAAGACTATATTGTTGTGATAGTAGAACCATTTTCTAAGAGATTTTTTTCTAACTTCACTTTAACACAATCATGTCCATCTTATTGAACTCTTAGATAATTATTGGTATTTATGTTTGTTTTTTTCTGAACTTAAGTGTTTGCCACATGCAGTTCCTGAATGTGGGTTGTAGTAGGAACCATCCTAAACTTTTACATAGTATGCTTTTCTTAAAGAGATATTAGACTTACTTTTGAAATTCTACAAGTTATTCTTTTACTTTAAATTCTATAAATGCTAACTGAATCTTAAGCAAAGTATCTTACTGGTAAAATAATCCAAGGGAAATTATAAATTTTATTATATTTTCTAAATAGCCACCTATGAAATACATTCCTTCTAATGACCAAGCATAAGTACATGAATAAGAAAGTCTCAGAACTAGCAGAGCCAAACCCTCTTGGCTCAAAGATGAGGACTAATGATTCCATAAGATTAATTTTCTACCATTATGCTGGGACTAAAGTAAAGAAAAAGGTGTAAGGTTTATTCACAGCAACTGACAAAGAGTAAATGTGTCTAACATATTCTATACATTCTTTTACATTCTAGCAGCAAAAATAAAAATGGTGAGAATCTGATCATCGAGGAAATCTCTGCATAAGACTTCATGTACAAGTGTTTGTTTCCAAAAACAGTAAAGCAGTTTACCATTTTCTGAAGCAGCAACTGTGATATTGAACCATGGAGTTTCTTCCCTGTCAAGGACCTTTGAAGTCTTAATGGTTCCGGTATTGGCATCAATGTTGAAAAATCTGTCATCATCCCCACTGTTGTTGATGAAGTACCTAGCGGAAATAAAAGGGAAATCTTTAACCTTGATGCTATAATGAGGAAAATACAATGACGAGCAAAGGGAGATATGAAAAAAAACCCATCAAAATATTTAGCTATAATTTTATTTCTATATTTGACTCAAGATTTATACTACTTTATATTTATATAACTTACACCAATTGTATTCATCTATAGTTTCTTACTAATGCTTATTTAAATTACTAATTCAAAAAGTTTTAGAGAAAACCTTTACCAAATTCTACAAAGAAGATAGTGGAAACACAGTGATTAAGAGAGAGATAAAAAACATCCTCTAGAAAGTCGATAGTCTATAAGAAGAAAACATACTACAGTGAAATTATTCATTGATATATACATAAAATATTAGGATCACAGAAGATGTCATGGGTGATTTATCTTGTAATTTCACCACAACTTATATTTGAAGATTAATATAAAATGAAAAAATTATATTTGTTACCATTATGTCTGCATTACTTTGTTTAGCTAAACTCCTTAGTCAAAAAAAATTTTTTTTTTAAATCAAGAGAAGTTGTGTTATGGGCCACAAATCTTTCCACTCCAATTTTACATAATTCTCATGCTGGGTTTAGCCTCTAGCTTACTTTAGTAATAAAATAAGCTGAAAGTTACTGTGTCCATCCTTTACAAGTCTAGGTTTCAGGAGACCTTGCTTTTTTACTCTTATGGCCTAACACTTCCACAAGAACATTCTTGGGCTGATCTTCTCATCCTCATTCCAGCAGGAGGAAGAAAGACACATGAGGCAGAATTCTCAGTTAATGTTCCCTAGGCTAGAATAGGTCTACTGCCATATGACTCTGGCATCCGATCTCATCCGATCTTGTATACTATGCAGGGTCAGGCCTAGTATGTCCTCTGATGGGAGACCGCCTGGGTATACTGGGTACTGTAGGCTTGGGAGAAGATCTGGCAGTCTACTCTCAAAACAATAAGCCATCAAAAACACTGTGAATAGCAGAAAATCACTGACAATAGTCCAGTCATGACACAGTGTCAAGTAGTGCTTTGTTCTATTTGTACATAGGATCGCTAGGAATCAGATGTGACTGGAAGGTTATCTAAAAACAACCACCACCACTACCACAACACCAGGCTAGAATTGTTGTTGTTGTTAGGTGCCATTGAATAGGTATAGGACTCGTAGGAGCCCTACATACAACAGGCGAAACACTATTGTCAGTGCTTCTCTGCTGCTCATAGGGTTTTCAATGGCGGATTGATTTTTGGGAGTGCGCTGCCGGGTCCTTCTCCCCCAGGCTAGAATAGAGCTACCTAATATATGAAGACACGTGAATGAGTCACTGGAGATAGGTAGAAATGGCAACTAAGGCAGCATCATTAGGCTGGTCGTTGGCTAACTTGCAAACATACACTCAATACTTATAAATGACATTTTTAGACACCAGAGTTTTGGAGTCATTCTTTATTTAACAATAGATAATTAACACTAATATCAATAGAAAATATAGTGTGCCATCATTATACATTCTTGAAATACTCTAGATTCTTTCTAGAACTACATATGGAGAAAAAGTTCTTTTTTTTTTTTTTTTTTTTTTTTTTTTTCCGGTACTGGGGGTTGAACTAAGGGTTTCCCACTTGCATGCTTTGCAAATGCTGTACCACTGAACTGCACCTTTGGCCCATTTTTTTTTTTATTTTTTGAGACAGAGTTTTACTAAACTACACAGACTGCCTCTGGTCTCCATTTTATGATCCTCCTTCCTCTGCCTCCCAAGTTCTTCTCTTTAATACTTCTTCCTTCTTTCTTACTCTTAGCTAAACAAACATTTCATCTGGCCCTAAAAGATAAAAACTAAGTGATTAAATAAAAGGAAGAACATCTGAAATAGAAGGAAACCAAAGTACAAAAATTCAAATCAAGTAAAAAGCTTGAATTGAAAAACTGAATACATGCCACCATGAATACGCAAACTGAATGAGGTACATGTATAGGCGTTAAGACAAAAAACCCCTGAAGCACAAGGCAAACAGGTTTTACTCCTTTGTACAATCAATTGAAAAACTTTAATTAAATGTAGTAATAATGACTCCTATGAATCTTAGGTTGTAGAATGTTAAAAAACAACTCAAAAAAGCAGTGAAGTCATCTGAGAAGAAGATGGAAAAATATAAGGAAGGGGAAATAAATGTGTAAAATAGAGCTATATACTAGATATCACTTACAGAACTTTTTGTTCAGGTAGATTTTATAAAAGAGTGCGATTACAAATATCTCATTTGTGTCTATACCTGGGTCACTGTATGTGTTCATTTTACTATGCAATTGTTAAGCCCACTAACTAAGATAGAAAAAGGAGTTAAGGAGCACTGGACGCGGTGGTGCATGCCTGTAATCCCTGTGGCTCAGGAGGCGGAGGCGGGAGGCTTACAAATTGGAGACCAGAGGCAGTCTGCATAACTTAGGGAGACCCTGTCTCAAAAACAAAAAAAAATAAAAATAAATAAAGTCAAAAAAAGAATGGGCTGAGGGTGCAGCTTAGTGGTCCGGCTCTTGCAAAGCATGCAAGTGCAAGGCCTTGAGTTCAAACCCCAGTAACACACACACACACACACACACACACACACACACAAATAAATAAATAAGTAAATAAATAAATAAATAAATACGAAAGAAAGAAAAGAAAGAAAAAGTAAAAGGAGTTCAGAGAAAACAGTTGAGGATAAAACAACTATTTTGATGCAGTATGAACAAATGGGGTGAAAAGTAGAAATTAAATATGAATGGGGATTTGAAGTTTGCTATCTAAATGTCTTGTTGTTCTTAGGTGCCATCTAGTTGGTGTCTGACTCCTAGCGACCCTATGCACAACAGGTGAGACAGTATTATTAGTGTTTCTATGGTATTCATAGGGTTTTAAATGGCTGATTGATTTTTGGGAGTGGGTTGCCGGGTCCATCCAAGCTACAGCACCCGGTGTTCCCAGGCAGTCTCCCATCCAAGTACTAACCAGGCCCAACCCTGCTTAGCTTCTGAGATCTGACAGCATCAGAAGACACAGTGGTATGGCTACGGGCTACTAACTAAATAAGACATATAAATTAGAGGCAAATCTGCATAACATTAAATGTAATATAAACAGTGTAAGGACCTGGCAACCCACTCCCAAGGCAATCCCAAAACAATCTGCCATTGAAAACCCTATGAGGGTCGCTATGAGTTGGACACCGACTCGACGGCACCTAACAACAACAACAACAAAATCATTTTTGGAAGAAAATCGTAAAAGAAGGAATAAAGGATTGAGAACTGTTGCAATAGTCTTTTTAGACTAAAGCAGTCCAATGGATGTGTAAGAAAAAAGTGGTACAAATAGGAATGAAGCATCACAAGGGAACGAGAGAAATGGGGATTGTAAGGTGATATGGGAGTCAAGAAAAGTGAATGCTGTTAAGATGAGGAGTGATAAGAATAAGTGTTGAATCAATTTGGCAAGATGAAATTTTGACCTAATGAATAAATCTCAATGAAATATCAAAGCACTCTATTTTGATTACATAGAATTTAAGGGCATATTACATATGAATGTTTAACTCTATTAGATATGATATTTACTGATACTATTTCCTGAATGGAGATTGGTAAAAAGATACTTTATTTCATCCAGGAACTGAGTTTGACAGTTTTATGTTTTCAGTACTGGGGGTTTGAACCCAGGGCTTTGTACATTCTAGGCCTGTGCTCTATTACTGTTCTGCATCTCTAGTCTCTTAATTTTTTATTGTGGGACAGGGTCTTGCTAAATTGTGCAGACTGCCTCTGGCCTTGAACTCCTGATCCTTCTGCCTCAGCCTTTTGAGTAGCTGAGATTACTAGCATGGGCCATGGTACCTGGCCCCAATTTATTTTTTATGGTAGATTAAATATAAAGCACAGTCCTTATTAGACAGAAAGGTATTTTTGAATGAAGGGACTACCTAAACAGCAAAATTCATGAGAAGATGAAAGTGCTTTGGCTTGCAGAGCACAAATGTAGGAATTCCCCATTGGAATTACAAGGACACTTCTATTTTATCATGAAATACATATGAAAAGTTGGGTAAAATATAGGATAGGCAATTGTGGTGCTGGAAACATCACAAAATTGTATTTCCTAGAAGAGAAAGTGCAGTTGTGATGCTGCTCTGTCCCTCTCATAGGCATTATGTGTCTACAGGGTATGCAGAACATATTGTTTAGCTGTAAATCTTTCCAACAGCCTGAGGATATACATGCAGAAACATGGAAGTATTAGCACTGTAGTCTATTACATAGACAGATCCTGCGGAATACAGAGCGTCTAAAGGCATCTAGGGGCTCATTAGAAATAAATAGCACTTTGAAAGAGACATAATATGTCAGTTAAAATCATATGATCAAAAACAACGAGTTGACCATTGTACATGATTATTTTGAAATAATGACATATTAGTTAAAGAAAGAGCAACATGAGAAAGTAATTTAAACTAGAAAAAGTAAAAGAAAAAAAAAGTCTTATTCAGAGGCACTAAAACCAGATACAACTGAGCAGTAGAAACAACATATTATTGGGGTTTGCCAAAACATGCAGTCATGCCACACTGAAATCTTTTTATGTTTTTTTTCTGACTTAAGATCATATCACCAAAAAATCTGACACTATCTCTTCCCCAGAGACCTAATTCTGAGGATAAACATTGAAGTGCTTTGGATATATGATGTTTTGTCACACCAAAAAGATTGTTGTTGTTATTAGGTGCCGAGTCGGTATCCAACTTATAGCGACCCTCGTAGGGTTTTCAATGGCTGAGTGCTTTGGAATTGCCTTGGGAGTGGATTACCAGGCCCTTCTCCCATTTTTGCAGTGCTGGGAATTGAACTTGGGGCCTCAGAGACTGCAGCGCAGCGCTCTACCCACAGAGCTAAATCCCAGCCCACTACCAAAAATATAACATCCTTCAAAATGTAATTAGCAGCCACATGCAGTGGCGCACATCTGCAATCACAGGGACTCAGGAAGCAAAGGCAGGAGGATCCCAAGTTTGAGGCCAGAGGTAGCCTGTAACTTAGTGAGACCATGTCTCAAAATAGAAAGTAAAAAAATGGGCTGAGGTTGCAGCTTAGTGGTTGAGTGTTTGCAAAGCATGCATGAGGCCCTGTGTTCAATCCCCAATACCAAAACAAACAAACAAAACAAATGTAATTAACTAGTGATCTCCTTGTTTTATCTTTAAAAGTTAGTTGTCATTAGCCAGACTTTTAAGAAATCACATTTTTGGTTGCTCTAAGAAAACATGTGTCTGGATTTTTTTTTTCCCTGTACTAAGGATTGAAGGCAGGGTACTCCACCCCTATCCTTCTATTTTACTTTCTATATTGAGACAGAGTATAAATTGTACAGGCTGTCTGTGGCCTTGATCCTCCTGCCTCAGTCTCTCAAGTTCTGGGATTGTAGGTGTGTGCAGCACTGAGCTTTCATGAGTGTGTATCTTAAAATCAGATGGCCATATTCAATCTCAAAATTTCCTACAGCAGCTATCATGAAAACTCAGGTTAAAATTCTAGCAATAGGCCTTATGAAACATGGCAGAACATGGCCCTCTTGAGGAAATTAATCACTTCAGATGTTTTTAGAGGAAATGTTTGTTGTTTATACACAAAGCATCTGAAAAACTTTAATGTTTTTGTCAAAGCAGTCTTCTGTCTTCTATATATTTCACACTGTGCTTTCTAACATAAATGTTAATGTTGTTGTTGTTAGGTAATGTTGAGTTGGTGTCCAACTCATAGCAACCCTATATACACAGGTAAAAAACTATTCTCAGTTCTCTACTATTCATAGGATTTTCAATAGCTGTTTGTTTTTTCAGAGTGGGTTGTCAGGTCTTTCTTCCAAGTCTACAGTACCTGGTGTTCCCAGGCAGTCTCCCATTCAAGTATTAGTCATGTCTAACCCTGCTTATTTTCCAAAATCTGATGAGATCAGATGCTGCAGTGATATAGCTGCAGGCTAAGTGTTCACATTGTTGTTGTTGTTGTTAGGTGCCGTCGAGTAGGTATCCGACTCATAGCGACCCTCTGTACAACAGGGGAAACACTATTGTCAGTGCTTCTCTGCTGTTCATTGGGTTTTCAATGGCAGATTGATTTTTTTGGGAGGGGTTTGCCAGGTCCTTCTCCCAAGCCTACAGCTTCTGGTGTTCCCAGGCGGTCTCCCATCCAGGTACTAACCAGGCCGGACCCTGCTTAGCTTCCGAGATCTGACGGGATCGGATGCCACAGAGCTACGGCTGCAGGCCAAGTGTTAACATTAGTGATTTAATAAATACCTTTAGAATTAATAATCTTTTTATTTGGCTTAAGAAAAATAAACCTTCTCTTTACCTAATAAAATGGGTAATATGATATTAAGAGTATATCCTCAGACTCATATTACTTCCTGTATTATATATGACCCAGCTCTTCTGGGAAATCAATGGCATTAAGTCTTGATATTAAAGGTGTAGGGAGATATTGTGAGGAAATTGGCAAAAAACCCAAAACTGGGAAAATGGCTTTTGAAGGTCTGGTTTGTAAATTAGAAATCTAGGGAAAGTGAAAGTAACTTGATTGGACATTTGTACAAAACACTTCATAAATCCCCTGGACTTGAAGCTGATTGGTTAAAGCCATCTATCAAAGGAGCTGCACTGGAACAGCTCGCTCTCTCTCCTTCTGACCACCAGTGAAGAAAGAACTATGTCTCTGGATTCGACCAGCAACATGGAAGCATCTCTCCTCATGACCACCGAGACCAGGACAGCTAGATGGCACACTCAAGGAAAGAGGGACTACAAGCAAGCTGAGGAAAGCCTCTTGGACCCAGAACCAAGAGGCCAAAGCTGAGGACAGTCTCTGGTCCTAGCGCCAGAGTTAGAAGAGCTGCCGCCGCCCCTGAGGCAGCAATAGAGCTGCAGCACTTAGGCTGCTAACACTTGTTATAGCTGTGCACTTATTTGGGTTCCTCTCAGCCTTTGTCAGGGCAGACAGAGACAATAAAGAGCTATGTTTGTCTCCACAAGGCAAAAGCACTGAGGCTTTTCCTTTTTCCCCTCTCAGAGTCCACACCCCTCACCAGAGAGTCCTGAGTGAATTGTGTTCAGTTGTCTGTGTTTGTGGCCATGCCTCCCATCTGACTATCCAGGCTGGACTATCTAGGAGTATCCCCCACGCTAAGGGGATGTTGGATACAAAGAGTTCTATTTATTCACTTCTGGTTGAATTGTAAATCCAGTAGAACTAAATAGTTCTGCTTAACTATCCTTAGATTTCTGCCCAGTCATGGAAATAAAAACTCAGAAAAAAGCAAAACAGAAATGTGAGAGAAAAAAATAATTCAAAACCATTTTGAAGATTAAATGTAGACTTAGTCAAAGCTAAATTTTAGAATTGAGAAGTGACATGAATCCATAAAAATTTTATCAAACAGTTAAAAAAAATAAATGAAAGATGAGGTTATAGCTCAGGGATAGAGCACTGGCCTAGGATGCAAAAGGTTTTAGGTTAGATCCCAATACCAATAAGTAAGTAAGTAAATAAATAAATAAATAAATGAAATGCTTTCTGTAGATTATTCTTTAAATAAATTTCATAATAAAACTTGTTTATTTCATAAACTCTCAAGTAAATGCATCTTAATACTTTATGAAATCCTCAATATAGGGCTATTTTGTAAATGATAATAAATTTAACATTTTCAGTCACTTGTTTTTGAGTGCCCTCCAGTGGTGTAGGACTCATAGCGACCCTCATAGAGTTTTCAATGGCTCATTGTTTCCGGATCGTTTCAGGAGTGGACTGTCACTTCCTTCTCCCATTTTTGCAGTGCTGGGAATTGAACCTGGGACTTCAGAGACAGCAGAGCAGGGCTCTACCAACTGAGCTAAAACCCAGCCCTTCAGTCATACTTAGCAAGAACAAAATCAAGTAAACATTTGGCTAAATGAAATACGTCTTAAATTTGGATTAATGATAAAATCAGAGTAATTGGAGATTGAGATATTTTTTTCAGTTTAAAACAGTTATCCAAAATCAACCATTGCACCTCAGCATGGCGGCACAAGCCTATAATCCCAGTAACTTGGGAGGTGGGTGGAAGGAGGATCACAAATTTTAGGCCAGAAGCAGCCTACTATACTTTGCAAGACCCTGTCTCAATATAAATAATTTTTAACAGTCTAGTTATGCAGCCCACTGGTAGAGCTCTTATAAATTACATGCAAGCCCCTGAGTTCAATCCCCCAGTTCTGCAAAAGGAAACAAACAAATAAGCCATTGCAAATTAAGCCTAGAAGAAATAACCAGATAAGACACTTAGTGATATTCTATTTTGAGTTGAAAGTGGATATATAGTAAGTGCTGATTGTTTCTTTCTAGTATTATGCTATCACACAGATTAAATGTATAAAAAAACGTGCATCCACCAGAGATGTGGACTCCAGGTTGTCCCTGAAATATCTTTACCAGAAAATAAATTTTTAATTCCCTGCTCAATGTACATGAATCAGTTTTCATTAGATATTTAATAAGACTAAAGCCTTTTTTTCTCTACCAATAATAACATACATATATCACTTAGCCTCATATTTGAATGAATAAAACAACCAATTGATAAATATCATGGAGAATCTATTAATCCTAATATAAAATTAATTAAAGCTGAACTTTGAATAAGGGAGATAGACAAATTGATATTTTTGAATTATGGCACTGGAAACAATTATTGAATATACTGTGGACTGTCAAAATATCCAGCAGATAGGTATTAGAAGAAGTGCGGCCAGAGTGCTCTTTGGCAGCAAGGATGATTAGACTGAGTCTTCTATATTTTGGACATGTCAAGAGGGACCAATCCCTGGAGAAGGACATCATGTTTGGGAGAATGGCAGGTCAATTTGAAAAAAGGAAGATGCCCAACTACATGAGTGAACACAATGGTTGTAAAAATGGAATTAAATATAAAAAGGAGTGTATGTCTGGCACAGTGTCAGAGAGTGTCTTATTCTGTTTAACATAATGTCTCTATGAGTCAGGCCTGTCTCCATGGCACCTGATAACAACAACATAATACTTTTTGTTAAGCATTTATTTAGAAATAATCATAGCAAAAATCAGGTCTTACAAATGTAGATCAGCATGTTTTTAGTTATAGAATATTTAGAGATTCATTTTTATCTATGTAATTTTAAATTATATACAAATTGTACAAAATAATTTATTTCATTATGGCATTTTCATACATGCACATAACATGTTTTGATTCTTAATAAAATCCTTTATATATTTTTGTTTTCATATTTAAAAATTTATTAGACTAATTCAGGAAATAACTTCTTTTCTTTGTAGTATACATTTGACTTAATTTCTCATTCATTTAGAAATATCTAAATATTGAAAACAGCAAATAAATTTATATTCTCTACAGTATTTCATATAACTCATGGTTTTGGAAATAATTTTAGGTGAAATGTAATCACCCATTGTTATATCTTTTAGGCTTCAGAGTCAATCTAAGAAATATAGACATCCTATAGAAGATCTAGTGAATGGTTAGGACCAATCAATGTGAACATCTGCCATAAAGGGAAAATTTAAGAGAGAAATATTGAGATAGATTCAAGGTCAACCGCAATATGATGTTTTTAACACAGCATTACAACCCTAACATCACTATATACTCAGTATATCCTGTGAGAAATAAATATCAAAATGGCATTTATGCTGCATGCTACTTGAAATTGTATATGATCAGTGATAAATAAGATATCCCTTATGAGGTATTAGTAATCTCTTGGGTATTTACAAAAGGATAGGCAGTTAAGTTGGTGGCAGGTCATATTGTCCTGCAGGGCTTAAGAACTCTCTAATCTTTAACTAATTTAACTCTAATAGGTAAATATATCCATTCACACTTTAATCAGCATGAAATCTTCTTGTCAAGTTATCACTCTAATTTATAAGTATTAATAATTTCTTATTCTTATAATTACTCTGTTCTGACAGAAAACATCTGCACCATTTCATATTTCTGGTAAATATATTTCAAAGCTGTGAGAAATATGAAAAAGTGTATTATGCTGAAATAATATGAAAATTCATTATTCAAGTTATTACTTCACAGACCAACAAATAGGCAAACTGTGCCTACAATAGGTTGTCAATCTCAATAAGGATTAACTTTATTCAAGCATTTTCTTCAACAAAAGCTACTTTAAACAAATTACTCAGTTGATCATTTGTCACTCAGTTTCCCTTTGATTATGTAAACTTGGCTGAAGATAATTAATAGTCATCTTAAAGTACATTGGAAAAGTTATTTTTCATTTCAGCAACAAAATTTCAATCCTTGTAGGCACTTATGTTCATTATATTTTCTCACTTCACCAAGAGAAATCAACTTGAAACTTATGTAATGAAAGCTTATTTCTACAGTGATTTACTTTGAGAAACATTAGGTACCTTGAAGTATAGAGTATCTCTTTCAGTGGTGACACTTTAGATATTTGCAAAGAGAACATGTAATTAGGTAGCCAAATTTCTTTGAGATTTTACTCCCCAAGTAACTTGTTTGTAAGTTTTATTAACTATGATCAATAGTTGGATAAAGTTTAATCAACTTATACCCTGTGGGAAAATATGGCAGCTTGGTTTCATCTTTAGCTTAACAAAAAGTCACACATCTGAAATATAGCTCAGATTCATTAAAAATTAATATTCCTTTGGATATACAATATATTACACAAGGCATACCTCCACAAAATAATGTTTGTATTTTTTAAAAGACTAACTTGTCACAAAGTAGATCAAGTATTATACTTATATGTTCTCATAAAATCAGCAGCAAACAAAGCACATAGATTTTTAGAAAGATTTTTAATATTCAGAAAGGTCTTCTATGCCTTTAATGAAGCATGGAAAACACTCACATTGTTTTCTAATCTCTATGACTAGACTAGTTTGCTATATGACTTGGCAGAGGACATTCAGTTTTCCTACTCTAGAGATATGATTTTCTATGAAGGAATATGTCTCAGTTATCTTTTTTGTTAGACACTACAGAGTCAGATTCAACTCATAGCAACTTTAAGTACAGTAGAATGAAACACTACCCAACACTGTGCCATGCACACGATCATTCTAAATTTGAGTATTGTTGCAGCCACTGTTTCTTCTCATTTTGAGTCATGCCACATCAGTAAAAGAGGTCTCAGGGGCATTACTCCATCCATGTCATTAAGATAAATTCTACTCTGAGGCGGTAACTCTTCCCCAGTTGTTTCTTGAATGCCTTCCAGCCTAGGGGGATCATTTTCCAGCACTATGTTTGATATGTTTCTCTGCTATACATAGGGTTTTCAAAGGTTCAGAGTGGGCTGGCAGGTCCTTCTCCCTTGTCTGTCTCAGTCTGGAAGCTCAATTGAAACCTGCCCATTATAAGAGGCCCTGCCAGCATCAGAAATACTGGTGGCATAGCTTTCAGTATCACAGCAACAAGTAAGTCCCCACATCATGACAAGCTGACAGAAATGTGGAGGTAGTCATCTTTAGGTCTCCTTAAATGTCACATGTTCATAGCCTTAAGAGTAAAATCCCCAATCTAAGTGTGCTTATACCAGCAGAATATAATATGATACTCATACAAAGCACAGGTTATAGAGAGGGACTTCTGATTTTAAGCAAGAAACCATTTTTTCTGTTTCTACTCAATTTACATTAAATGACACTAAATGGATTGTCTCTTTTGTATCAGGAGACTCTAGCGCATTTGTGATGAGAGTATGTTTATGATTGCATTTAAATTAGTCCATATTTTCAATAAGCTAAACATTTATAAGCAAATTTCATCTATAGAAAAAATTACTCTATGTTAGGTAACAAATTTAACATAAATATATTTTAAGATGTAGGTTGACATTATTCACCTTTCTTTTCAAGAATGAATAAATCATTCAAAATCTCAATCTCTGTCACCATCTCTTGAACTGTGCATATATAACCTTGTCATTGCTTGAAAATACTTCTCTTTCCCTTTTTTCTTTGCTGTTATAATATTCAAAATTAATGTAATATTCCTAAGCATAAATATTTTTTAATCTGGCCAATAATTTAAAATATAATCACAATGTTATTTATTTCTTTCATTAAGATACAAATTATGTCATAATGAATACATGATACAATTATGCAAGATACTTGGTATTTGTGTTCCATTGTTGCAAAATTATTTGAAAATATTCTTAATAAGTAAATGTATAGATAAATTCAGATTATATGTCAAAGTGGAAAGAAGAAATGGTGGGGGTATATATTGAATCTTGTAATTTCAGCTCCTAAACTCTTCATCATATGAGCAATACAATTGGAGTCTATGATAGTTTTGTTTATTTTTTATAAGTTTACAATAAGGAGAAACTGTAAGTATAAGAAGGGACGTGAAGCTGGGCGCAGTGGCTCATGCCTATAATCCCAGGGACTAGGGAGGTGGAAGCAGGAGGATCCCGTTTGAGACCAGAGGCAATCTGTGTAATTTAGCAAGACCCTGTCTCACAAAGTAAAATAATGGGTTTGGGGTGCAGCTCAGTGATCCAACACTTGCAAAGTATGCAAGCTTGAGGCCCTGGGTTCAACCTCCAGCACAGCAAGAAAAAAAAAAAAGGAGAGAGAGAGAGAGAGAGAGAGAGAGAGAGAGAGAGAGAGAGACTTGATTGTCTTTACCATCCATCCTTCTTTTCCACTGAACAATGTGAATCGAAAAAATGTGGACTTCTGGAATTAGTATTTGATCCATGGCTTTCTGAACATTTACAATACTCACTTGTGTATTCATGCGTGTAATTTGTGTATGTGTGTGTGTGTGTGTGTGTGTGTGTGTGTGTTTAAACTTTAAATTATTGGTTCACCTAACAACTACAATTGGCTTTGTGAATGAAAATATTTTTGTTCTTGTTCTTTATTAGTTGAAATATTTGAGAAATATATTGGAGGTTAAAATCAATATTAAGTAAAACAAAACTGAGCTTACATTCTGAATCTGAAATTTTACTCTGCAAACTTGGTCAAATCAGTTAAATTCTGAGTTTTAGCTCATTTTTCCTATAAAACTGAACTAATAATATAAACTGTTTCTTGGTTGGTAAGATGTTTTAGAACAACATGAAGAGTTTCTGGTCAATAGAAAACAAGCAATAGATAACTATTAGTTAAAATAGTCACATACTATAGGTTCACATTTCTAAAAGCACTCATGTATAAAATAGGATTGTTCATTTTTCAGTAGCTAATTTGTGAAATTCATGAATCTTTTTTGTACTATGTTAGCAAGTCAAATTTTGGCTGTTTAAGGCAAAGATTTACTCATTGCTTATAAATAGTCAACTTCTAATTTTATTTTATTTTACAAAAGATGATAATATATTCTTGAAAATTACACATGTGATTTGGAATAGAAAAAGACAAAACTTTGGCATAATATACTGTAAAAAATCTAAAGAATCTTACTAATACTTTGGAAATGTGAGATACAAAATAGTAAAGAAGATTTTCACAAATACATGTAAGATTTAAATTGCCTTTTATTACCAAGTCGACAAACTTGGAGTTAATTGCATTTTAGAGCACATTGTAGTATATATCTTTTCAATGTGATTTTTCTTAATTAGTACAAAAATTTAGTCCCTGAGAAAGGTGAAAGTATGAATCTTGGTTTTGTGTTTATTATTGTTTTCTTTTTTAAATTCTGTGTTTGCAACTACAGGCTCATATGAATGACACATTTTTATTAAAATCAAGAATAAATATTATGTTAATTATGCCCCCAAAGAGCAGCTATGGAGTCTCTAATTATCTTAAGACAATTGTAGCAGGATTCATTTTAGTTGTCTTACAAAAACAAAGAAGAAGGAATAATGCATATGCGAAAATTTTATGCTTGCATCTATTAGAATCTGAAGGCAATGTTTCAATCCTCTCTATACCACAACTGAGAAAATGTATATATTATAGTGTGCATTCAGTTAAATGTTCCTAATGAGATAAGGCAAATGTTAATTAATAGTATCATGTTGAAATTATTATCCATACAATTGTTCTTTTATTGATTGAAATGTATACATTGAAACTTTCGCATGACTGTGTGTATACAAATTATACATTCTGACACATCAGAAAGATCTTTTCAAGATGTTTTCATGACTATAATTGGTACTCCAGTTTTACCAGTATACCAGTTTGTTTTATTTTATTTCAGCTTTCCTCATCTCAGCCCTGTTAAAATATGGAGCGAGATGATTCTTTGTTGTGAAAATTATCCTCTAGATAATAGGATGTTTAGCATGATTCTTGGTCTGCACCTCTAGTGGTCAGTATCAACCTATTATACATTTGCATCCACCAAAATTCAACAGCAGGGTATTTGGGAGGTGTTAGCTCCTAAGAATGAGCTCATGAATGGGATCAGGACCCTTGTAGGAAGAGGCTGGAGAGCGAGCTACCTCTGTTTCCAGTGCAGGAGGTGACGAGGAGTTACTGGTATGCAACATTTCGGCATTCATCACACCCCTAATCATGCTAGTATACCCTGATTTCAGATTCCTAGACCCCAGTCTATGATAATTTTTTATAGCACCCAAACTGACTTAGAGAGGAATTTTGCATAAGAAATTGGTGCTGAAAATTGGTGACCCCCTCATGATTGGATTAATGTTCTTCTGAAAAGAAATGGCCTGCAGCCTTACCAGCGTGGAGTCTCAAAGCTGGGTTGGACCTGGTTAGGACTTGAATGGGAGACCACTTGAGAACACTAGGTGCCACAGGCATGGGAGAAGGATCCAGCAGCCCACTCCCCCAAAAATAATCAGTCATTGAAAACTCTATGAATAGAAGAGAAGCATGACAATAGTGTTTCATCTGATGTACATAGGGTCACTATGGGTCAGACACTGACTCCATGGCATCTAACAACAACAGCGACAAGAAGAAATGAGAGAGTTTGCTTCCTTTCTTTTTCTGTCCTTTTCCATATGAGGATACAGCAAGAAGACAGCCAGCTGCAAATCAAGAAGCAGCCTCTACCAGTTCAAACTGTGATAGCAGTCTGACTAAAACACTCCCAGTGTCTCCAGATATTGTCACACTCCCCTGGAGGAGCGCACGAATTTTGTCCCTAGATTAGAACCACAGTTTATGTGGAATGGGGTGTTTTCCTCCATGTTGAGACACTGGGAGCAATGATAAAAGAAGTTTGTCATTGACCTAAACTGTGCCTCCTTTGACCTACATTTCATTACATATACTCCACCCTTCATTTCATTTGCAAAGTTCATTATTATTTCCTTCAAAATGCAAACCTTCCTACCTACTATTCTTTTGGTTATAATTACTGAAGTCTCTCTGTCTTCTCTACCTTTGTCCATCAGTATTGCTGTCCATGTAAATTCTGAAGATCTTACCTTAACACAAAACCTCCTTCTGACCTGTCTCTAGCCTCCCTCTCCAACCTCATCACTTGCTATTTCCCACAAGTAACCCAAGCTCCTCAAGCAGACAGGAAACTATAATTCCTTCCTCTTGCCTGTACCTCTGTAACCTAGAATTGATTCTCAGTGCAGGCTTCCTCAACTCATTTCCACAAAAATGTTTTGGGTTCATTGCTTGTACACATTTCCATCAGACCATTATCATCTGTGTCACGGTGTGGATGATGAATATAACGTGCCATCTTGACTGGGCTGTGGTGCCCAGACATTTGGGGATACATTACTTTGGAAGATTCCATCGGGATTTTTTGGAAAAGTTTAAAATTTAAATGAGTAGATTTTGAGTAAAGCAAATCATCTTTCCTCATCCAATCAAGTGAAGACCTTAATAGAACAAAGACTGTTGTGTAAGTAAGAAGGACTCTTGCCAGCAGATGACCATTGAACTTGAACTGTAACTCTTCCCCTGGTCTCCAGGATGGATGGCCTGCATACTTTGCAGATTTTAGACTTGCACTTGCATGCTTATGTGAATAAATTCCTTAAAAACTCTTTCTGTCTCTCTGTCTCTGTCTCTTTCTGCCTCTCTCTCTCACACACACACACACACACACACACACACATACACACATCATATTGATTCTGTGTCTCTGGAGAATTCTGACCAAGACACAATATATGTTTCTCTACCTCTTCCTTGGAATTCAAATAATTCTTCTGAGTTTTTGTACGTTATTCTTTATCATGAGGACCATTGTAATAATGGTTCTCATGATAGTTAAGCTACCATATTAAGTGGTTTTATTTCCACTTAAATTGAAATTAAAGAATATATTATCAAAACTTAATTCTCAAAATCTTTTGCTTTCTATCAAATATTTTTATATCAAACTAATGTCATGAGATATCTTTATTTTATAAAGATATTGGCTGCTTTTGGCAAGGAATGCTTCACCTGTACACATCTTCTATGGTGTTTTTTTAAAAAATGTAACTAAGCAAAATATGGGCTGGGATTTAGCTCAGTTGGTAGAGCGTTGTGCTGCAGTCTCTGAGGTCCCGAGTTCAATTCCCAGCACCACAAAAATGGGAGAAGGGCTTGGCAATCCACTCCCAAGGCAATCCCAAAACAGTCAGCCATTGAAAACCCTATGAGGGTCGCTATGAGTCGGATACCGACTCGACGGCACCTAACAACAACAACAAGCAAATTATATTTATCATTAGAAGTCAAAAGTACCATTAAAATATGACATTGTATAGAATATTAGAACACCATGGGCTTTCCTCTGGGGCTGGGATTTAGCTCAGTTGTTAGAGCGCTGCTCTGCAGTCTCTGAGGTCCCGAGTTCAATTCCCAGCACCGCAAAAATGGGAGAAGGACCTGGCAATCCACTCCCAAGGCAATCCAGAAACAGTCAGCCATTGAAAACCCTATGAGGGTCGCTATGAGTCGGATTTGACTCCAAGGCACCTAACAACAACAACAACAATGGGCTTTCCTCTGCTTGGGAAATCTAATATATTAATTTACTTCTATTTTCACGTTTTTATTAGAGACTAATTTATGTACCTGGTTTCCATATATTTTTGGCACATTATGTCAACAGTACTTCTTGAAGCAATGTTTAGCTCTGGCTCTGTGACAGAAACTTTTTAGCACTTGAAAATGAAGCAAGATTGTTGAATGTACATATTTGTACACAGAGAATTTTTTTTCTCTGTATGCATGGGTGCTGGGAGCAATTTTTTTAAAAAATGAAACAATCATGCATTTAGAAAAGAGAATTGAGAGCTTTCTCAAATATGATATAGATATTGAAAAAATGTGTGGTAGAATAGATTTCATTAAAAATTGATGAAAACTAAAGAGAGAGAATGAATATTTTATGGGAAAATCAGACAGATTTTCAAACTTTCTAGGGCTTTTGGGCTTCCAAGGATATAAATGTAGAAGGAGGAGTTCACACACATTTGTACAGCCCTTTTAATTTTTAATAGAGACAAAAAGAAATTCTTTCTGATTATGCCTGAAAGCTTTAATTATCTCTACTTGATGACATACTACAATAATAAAATATTGTGTACTAAGTACTTAGTAATTGGCACTTTGTTAATTCCTTCATTTCAATAATTTAATTCTATCAACATTTATGATATATTATCATCCTTTCTTTAAATATTAGGAATTCAAGAATCAGCAGTGTTGCATGAATATCACTCAGCTGGTGGTAGAGACCCAGAATTCCCATACCAACCTACTCTCTTCACAATCCCTTCTCTAAGTCAGCAGTCTAGATGGCCTTAGACATGGAAGTATTTATCCGGTGATGAATAGGTACAGGTCCCTCTCCTTAGTACTTTATGTGCTTTTATAGATAAGGATAGATGATTAGTTTAAAACACACAGTTAGTGTGACCAGGGAGACCTGTGTTTGGCCTAGTTATTACAGTGCTCCTCCACACTCTCTGAGGCCCTGGGTTGGATTCTTAGCACTGCAAAAAACAGAGAAGGACATGACAATCCACTCCTGAAGCAATCCTGAAACAATCAACCATTGAAAACCCTATGACTGTCGATATAAGACAGACTGGACTTGACAGCACTTAACAACAACAAACCTGACCAGGGGAACCAGCAGTCAATTAGCAATAAGTACCACATATCACTGAAGCTAATCTGCACCTTTTCAACACTTATAGAGTGTGACAAAAGTCAGCTGCAGATTAGAATTGCATGCAGATTGGACCCAGCTCTTGACCTCATATCCAATCTGCATGCAATTCTCTTCTGTATCTGATTCTGTAGCCCTCAAAACTGTTGAAAGTTGCAAGTTAGATTAAAAAATATGCAGTATTATTCCCAATAAAATATGTAGTATTATAATACATTTTGTACTAGATCCATATTTCCTATCAACAAGAACCAAATGTTCTCTTGTTTATGATTCTTTTTTAAATTATTTTCCAGTCAGTTATCCGCACATCTATCAAGTAAAATTTAAGAGTTTACCTGGTGGTCAACAATATAGTCATAGAGATAGCTTACATAGACACTTAATTTGACTAACATTATATGTTGTTACTCAGATAAAAAATTAACAATATGATGATAATAAAAAAGTAACCTGGAAATAAAATATTTAACTATTATTTAACTCACAACAAATTACTGTAAGCACCAATAAAAATCTTTCCATGTCTGAAAGACCACACATAGCATACCTTACTAAACTATTAGCACTGTCGGGATCTTGTGCCAAAACTGTGCCAACAGTTGTCCCGATCTTGGCATTTTCATAGACTTCCATGACATAGGAAGGCATGGAAAAGAGTGGCGGTTCATCAACATCCCCAACAATGATCTTCAGCATAGTAGCATCTTTAAAAGGACCCAAGTGAGAAAAGCGAAAATCAAGGTGTGTATTTGCTCCTTCTATGTTGAGTGTATATGACTTCTTTTTCTCATAGTTCAGTGGCTGTAGGGAAAAAATAAGATTTCCAATATTATGACCTCCATATTTTTCAAATATTATTTCTTTCTGTTTTTGAGAAAAATAACTTCACAAATGTGTCATTCTAACTTTGTTTCAAACAATCTATGAGATTTGTCTTATTAATCATCTAAGGCAGAAACCATGGAACCTCAAGGCTGAATCCAGAGGCTACTTTTCATAGCCTAAAATATAGTGACAAGTAAACATAAAAGAAAATTCCTCGAAGAAGAACAAATATTGCCTTTGGAGACTTTTCCTATTCATTACTTTTAGTAACTTATTTTTACATGTCTAATCATGGAAATGTCTGCTACTAATTTAATAAAAATTTTAAAGTAGAGCAGACAGAACATTTTACATTTAATTTATCATGCCATCATTGATGTAAAAATAAATTTATTTATTTTAAATTGACTGATAGTAATTGGTCATATTTACATGAATAATAAATGTGTGCATATACTGCATAATGATCAACTGGGTATATTTAGGTAATACACTACACCAAAAACTATCATTCCTTTGTGATGATCACCTTCAAAATTCTCTTCTAGTTATTTTGATATATGTGATATAATATTGTGAACTATACTCACTATTTTGTAAAATAGTGCATTAGAAATTATTCCTTCTAAATGTGTCTTTGTAACATGTTAAACAGTGTCTACCCAGCACTCTCTTTCTCCTACACTTGCCAGTTTTGGTAACCATTTCTCTACTCTCTGTCTATTTGTACTCAAATCTCCCATTTGAATAAAGCCATGTGATGTTTACATTTCTGTTTCATTTATTTCACTTAATATTATGATCTCCACACCCATCTGTGCTACCATAAATGACAGTATTTCCTCCTTTTTTATTTCAAATACAATATGTACCATATTTTATTCATTTATCTGATAATGGACACATAGGTTAGTTCCATATCTTGGCCTTTGTGAACAGTGCTGCAATAAACATGGGAGGGCAGATGTCTTTTCAACATACTGATTTCATATCCTTTGGATATATGCCCAGTAGAAGAATGGCAGCCAATTGAGTTTTTAAAAGGGTGCCAACAACAGGTATTTGAAGGACATTTTTTGGTAAGTGGGGCTGGTGAAATTGATGAATAAGTAGAAAGATGTAAATAGACCCTTATCTTTCACCATATATAAAACTTAAGGTAATATACTTAAAGGTTTAAGTGTAAAACCCCAATCAGCAAAATCATTAGAAAAAACTGGGTAAATATTACAATAAATTGGTCAAAGATTTTTTTTAATATCAAAAGTACAGGTGAAAAAATCAAAAATTGACAAATGAGAAGATATCACTACAAAGTGCCTGCAGAGCAAAGAACATAATCAACAGAATGAACAGACAGCACATGTAATGGGAAATAATAATTACAAAGTTTCCATCTGACAAGGGATTAATATCCAGACTAACGAAATAGGTAAGTCAAAAGCAACATGAATAAATAAATGATTCAATTATAATGAGTGAAGAACTAGACATCTTTCAAAAGAAGACATTCAAACAGGCAACTGGTATATGAAACATATTCAACATCACTAAGCATCAGAGATATGCAAATCTAAACCACAAGAAGCTATCACCTCACAACAATTAGAAGGGATATTATCAAAGAGCAGGAGGAAGATAAATGCTGGCAAGGACACTGAGAAAAGGGAGCTCTTATATACTGTTGATAGAAATATGTATAAACACAGCCACTACGAAAAACGGTATTGTGGTTCCTCAAAAACTCAAAATACAAATACATTTAGTTCAGTAACTTCATGCCTAGGTAATTAGACTTTGATTTTTAATATGCAATCATCCTTAAATGTACCTTACTGGTTTTAAACTTGATGTCTTTTAAAAAAATCTATCTAATTTTTGAGTTTCAAGTGAACAATATTTTCTTGGAAATTTAGCAAAATATTTACCTAAAATTTTTGTTTTGATTATGTTCATTTCCTTTTCTGTTTTACTTGTATAATTACATTTTTGTTTTGTTTTCTAATAGTCATACTATGGAGTTATATCCATAAAACTGATATTTAGTTATAATCTGATAGAAGTATATATCTGGTATCAGGAAATGTGACTTAGCACATAGTAGTATATAAGGTCAACCTGTCTTTTGTCCCACAGAATACATGGCCTATCAAAGGTTATAGAATAATAATAATAATAATAATAAGAAGAAGAAGAAGAAGAAGAAGAAGAAGAAGAAGAAGAAGAAGAAAAAGAAGAAGAAGAAGAAATCAAATTTATAACACTTAAGACATATTGAGTGTTATGATCATTAATAATGATATAGGAGTTCTCATAAATAGCCAGGCAATGTCTCCAAGAGGAAGGACCTTTTTGATAAGGAGTATTTGGAAGGTGCTATCTATGACACTCATAATAACCTCCATGATCCAAAATGTACTCAGATTTGGTATTTTTTCTGCTTGTTTTTTTTTTTTTTTTTTTTTTTCATTTTTTTTCA
>VMDO01017336.1:0-14375 GCA_007922755.1 Pedetes capensis | reverse complement strand
GAAACATTGCACGTTCTCTACCACTGTGTTGCACTCCTAGCATACTTTTTATTTTTAGGGAAAGACTCACCATGTTACACATTTGTTTATCCTGTTGCCTCTGCCTCTTGAGTCACTGGGATTACAGGTTTGCATGCACCACTATGACAGGCTTAGATTCTGTTTTAACTATGCCAAAAGTTTCCATATGAGATTAGTATAAATGGTCTAGTACCTTACCACATCATTTTTAAAGTTCTTTTTGTTTTTCCCAGTACCCGGAGGTTGAACCCAGGACCCCACAAATGGTAGATGATAGCCAAGCACTATTCCACTGAGATGTACGACAGGCATCCCCTTTTTTTCCTTTTGAGAGAGGGCCTTGCTAAATTAAGCAGCCAGCCCTGATCTCAAGCTCAAGATTCTCTTGCCTCAGCTTCCCCAGTTGCTGGGATTGCAGGCGTGCACCACGATGCCAGCTTCAGTAGCCTGATTTTTATTTTAAACCTGCTGAAATATTCATTAGTGCTTGTCTTCTTGGGAAACATTTGTGAGAAAAAGCAGTGCTTCACCACTATTTCTGCATCTGATTTTGCACTACCTTGCTTAAATTTCAACATTTTCTATGTTGGTAGAATCAGAGAATGTTAGTCTTTATGAAGGAGCTCAGATATTTTCCTTTACTGTAACCCAATGTCTCACACAATTTGTACAAATAAGAAAGAACAGCATGGACTTGTCTAATAAAACAGCAAGCATATATTTCTCATAGTCCTAGAGGTTGTTGTTGTTGTTGTTAGGTGCTGTTGAGTTGGTATCTGACTCATAGCGACCCTCATAGGGTTTTCAATGGCTGAGTGCTTCAGGATTTCCTTGCCCTTCTCTCATTTTTGCGGTGCTGGGAACTGAACTCGGGGCCTCAGAGACTGCAGCGCAGTGCTCTACCCATTGTGCTAAATCCCAGCCCTCCTTGAGTTTAGGACTTCCAAAGTATGTGCTAGCAGATCTGGTGTGCAGTGGGGGACCACTTCCTGGTTTTCAGACATCCCCCCTTGCTATATCCTCATATGTTGGAGAGAAATAATTTCTCTTGTATCTCTTCTTAGGATGGAACTAACCCTATTCGTGAATGATCCACTCATAAACTAGTTATCCCACAGAGACTTCATTCCCAAAACTGTCACAATTCAGATTGTTGTTGTTAGGTACTGTGGCGTCAGGTCTGACTCATAGCAACCCTATGTACAACAGAACAAAAGACCACTGGACACTGTGCCATGCCTGCCAGTGCTTCTCTGCTATTCACAGGGTTTTCAATGGAAGATTTTCTCAAGATTGTTTCAGCAGTGGGCTGCTACTACCTTCTCCCGTGTGTTCAGTGCTGGAAATCAAACCCAGGGCATCAGAGAGTGCAGAGTGGCACTCTACCAACTGAGATTAGGCTTCTGCATATGATCTTTTATTTCCTTTTTGTAGAGTTACATATTTTTAGTCCATCACAATGGAGAAGCAGATGAGAAAACAGTCTTAGTGAGACCTTGTAAACAAGAGCAGTCAGTCCTAATGATGAGTATTTCTATTTCTTAATTGCCTTGGAAATTTGGTCCTCCTAGGATTTGAAGATTACAAAGAAGAGAAACAAAAATTTCATTGCTAAACCAGATATTTAAGCACCTAGACTCTACAAAGCAGCTGTTGTTGTTGTTAGGTGCCATAGAGTCAGTGCCTGACTCTTAGCAACCCTAGGTACAACAGGAAAAACAAATATTGTTACTGCTTCTCATCTACTCATAGGGTTTTCAATGGCTGATTTGTTTTTTGTGAGTAAGTTGCTGGGGTTCATCTCCCAAGCTTACAGCACCTGGTGTTCCCAGGTGGTCTCCCATCCAAGTACTAATCAGGCCAGACCCTGCTTAGGTTCTGAGATCTGATGGGATTGGACCCCACTTTGGTACAGCTGCAAGCTAGAAAGCAGCTAGGACCACTGTAATATGATTAAGGTTGAAACACTACAAAACTTTTAATAATTTTTATAAGAAACTTAAAAATTTCTAAAAAGATAATCTCAAAAAATCAAATTTTCAAAAGTAGAGCATGTACAATGAATTTAACAAAACATATATTTTAGATTTATATACTTTTAAAGAAAAGTTAATTAATTTTTCAGTTTATGACCCACTGATTACAAGTTATTTTCTTCTGAACAAATCTAAACCAAAAAAAAAATTCTCAAAATAATTAACATCCATCTTTTCTGAGGAATTTCATAACTCCTAACTGTTGTTGTTATTGTTAGGTGCCATTGTAGATTGAGATATTGCACTTATTTTTTTTCTTGGCTCCATTTTCCTTTAAATTATTTTATGAGGGTATAGTTTTGACTAATTGATCAATAGTCACTATCCAAATTTAAATGACCTGCCCTAGAAATTGGTGCCTACCAGGAAATATGTGGATGACTATGAACTTTGTTTTTAGGAGCTGTACTGTTAGAAATTGTGTGTGTATCACACAGTCACGTAGAAAGATTTTTATGTTCACTATCTGCAATTTTTTGGAGTTATCCTATTGCATATGGTCAGCTTTGTAATGACAAATTCTTTTCATTGAACATGGGTATTTAAGCTCTTTAACAGGAAAACTCAGGGTGTATTTACTTTGCTTAGGAAGCTTAACACATCTTTTAGGAAAATAACACTGGATTTTAAAATATTCCTCTCCACTTATTCATTATGATAGGCTTGTATATCATTCTGTCAATTTAATTTGTGGAGGAAATTATGTCCATATCTAGTTCAATCTGATGTTACTATCAAGCTGTGCATCCAGGAGGACAGATCTCTCTCTCTTTCCATTTTCTCACAGGTCCCTTGGCTGTCAGATGTCACATGTCTTCACACTAACCTACTGAATGCTAAGGGGAAGGCTGTTTATGTGGACACATGGCTTCATGTTGATGACCCTCTAATATATGTTTAACTAACTCCAGGCAGGGAATATCATTTGAAAGACTTATTTGCCAAGGCTGGCAGATGGATGGATGGGGACCCATCTGGAGCCACAAAAGATTGAGAGGATTATTTCAGGTTGAGACAGGAATTTAGAAACAGATGAATTAATGCAAATGGAACTATTTTAATCACTTCATTTATAAAGAGGAAATAGTAGACATGAATTGCAAGTACAGGAAAATTGGGAGGAAATCATACTCATTTATTCAACCTTGTATAATTCAGGATTATTTCCACAGGATAAAACATGATACCATTTGTTTTTATATTACTACCACAATATTATATAAAGGTGGTACTGAGATTAGAATTATTTTTTCTTACATTGTAACTAAAGCAATGCTGTGCAAATCCCCATCAACTATACATTTTAAATAAGTCTTCCAGAATTTTGTACTAAATTTTAGTGTTTTAGGAAACTCTTTAGAACTCCATGGGGCTTATTTTTCTTTAGTTATGGCAAGTTTTTTTCTTTACTTAAAAATAATCTATTAAAATCTATTTATCTAGTCTCTGATTTTGATGAGAAATTCATACAGAAATTGTTGTTGTTGTTGTAGTATAGAAATAGCCCATTAGAAATAAGAGAAATGAAAATTTACCCACGCTTTTGAGATATCATAGGAAACAATAACATGAAATATCTCCCTGGGAGTTTATAAAACACAAAACATGTATTTTCTGCCTTAAAACATAAAACCAGAGCAATGAATTACTCCATAAATATGAGGGAAAAATGTGAATATGATTAGTGTGGTTATAGAGCCAGAGATTCTTCATGAAAATAAATAACAGCTTTTTTTCCAGTTCTGAGTAATAATGTCAACTACTGATGCTTTTTAGCTATTTTGGGGTAGATTCTGCCAAAAGCCATTCACACTGAACAACTGACTAATACCAAGCTAAATGAGGAAATGGGAAAAGAGTTCTTTCTTTCAGAGCTACTGGAAGAGGCTTTGAAAGAGGTGATTGGTTCATTATTACTTCCTACACAAATTTTGCTTCACCAAAATATTTGGTTGGAGATGGGTACGGTTATTTGGATGTATTTCACTTTATAAAATTTTAGAGCTATGATAAGTTTCCTGTTTTAGAAAACTGCAAGTCTAGATTTCCATTCCACATTTAATGTAAGAAGTAGGTAAGCAACGGGCAAAGGTTCTACTGGAAATCATTAATACATGTTGATGTTTAGAGAGAACTATTTGAAGAGTAATATCTGTTTTTTTTCTCATGTTTATAAAATCTTCTTTTAAGTTAATTCTCAGGATAAAACTCTGTTGTGGTTCAAGCTCTGTAAATTTTAAAGTTTGTTTAATTGTACTGGGGATAAAACATACAGCCTCACACATGCTAGCTAAATCTTCTACCAACAAGATACATACTCACTCCTAAAAATAAAATAAAATTAAATCACTGATGATCATACTTGTAAGTTCTATGATCAGTATTGTGAAATTTATTAAACTCGTGAATAGCCAATTGAATTTACTTTGGGATAAGCCGCTATTAATTTTAGTACAATATGTGTCAGTTATAACCTGGGGCATAGTTATACAAATAAATTATTTGTTATTCATCTAATATTAGAATTTAACTAGGTGTCCTGTATTTTATCTGTCAATACTATGATGCATTCACATTCTAATATTCACAATTATAAATATCATGGTTAAGTATCAAATTTTCTTGTCAAAGAAGAAAGAAGTGACTACTAAATATGACATGGGTAGGTACTGGCAACTGCTAACCTTTTAAAAATTTAAATTAGTTATAAATGAAGTTGCTACTATCAGAAGATATATAAAATTAATTTCATATGACTGTCTAACATAGTTTTATTTTCCCCTTAACACTGAATCATTCAAATAGTCCTATGTTTATCCCACTTGTGGTATTTTGTTTTATTAGAATAGTACTTAAGATGGTTCTATGGACACCAATAAATGAAGTTAATTAATATTATTATTGGTTTTGTAAGTGTTTTTTGTTCATCTGGTTATATTAGTTTCCTAGGGCTAACATAACAAATTACTATAAATGAGATGAATTAAAGCAGCAAATATTCTCTTTCTGTTCTTCAGGTAAGAATTCATAAACTTGGTACATATTAGTAAAAATTATTTTATTTTTTGATATTTTTACCTCTTGTACTCTTAAGTATGTTTTACAGATCTAATATAGATTTATTGTTCTCACATTCATGCATAGCTGATTAACAGTAAAAAAATCAATGAGTGTATTTGACTTACAATCTCTTCTGCATTAAAATTGGTATATCTTTCTCCATTTTAAGGGTGCATATTCTTTACATTCTGATGTACCTCCCTGTTCCTGAAGATAATTATAGTCAATATTCCTACATGTAATTTTTTAAATAGCCATAAGTAGTAGCTCTTGATGAAGTAATGTACTTCCCAAGACAATGTATCTCATTTTTTACGTTCAAAACTCTTTTCCTGTAATCTCCATAGTTGGAAGACAACGAGACTGAATAAATCACTGGCTTACATTTATTTTATTGACTATTTGATAGGTATTTTTCCACATATTCCAAAAATGTTTAAAATAATCTTCTCCTAACTTCCACTACCTTTGAAAAATTGGTTTTCTGATATATCTGAGTTCATAGGAATGTAAGCAAAGCTATGTCTTTAGCACTTGACATCTTGTACTACAATAATATTTGACATCTACTCAGTTCTCCTCACGAGAATTAATATTATCTAATTCTGCTTCATATTTCACATACTTGGAGTAATTGCTAATATATAGAATGTGATTAATAGCTCTCCCCCAATCTCAAATATTGCTATGTTTAATAGAGCTCCCCCATGGCTGTCAGCTTGTCATCTATGGGGGCTTGTGTATTGCTGTGATGCTGAAAGCTATGCCACTGGTATCTCAGATACCAACAAAAACACCCATGGTGGACAGATTGCAGCTGAGCTTCCAGACTAAGACAGACTAGGGAGAAGGACTGGGCAACCGACTCCCATAACAATTAGACATTGAAAATACTGTGAATGGCCAAAATCACTGTTAAATATAGTGCCAGAAAATGAGCCCCCCAAGCTGGAAGGCACTAAAGAAACGATGGGGAAGAGTGTCTTCTCAAAGTAGAATCAACCTTCATGATGGAAACGGAGTAAAGCCCCTGGAGCTAATTTGCTGATGTGGCATTACTCAAAATAAGAAGAAATATAGTTGTTGCAAAAATGGGCTCCAACTATATATACATATATATATATACACACATATATGTGTATGTGTGTGTATATATGTGTGTATATATATGTATATACACATATATACACAAATATGTATATATAATAGATGTTTATATATTTAATATATTTATATGATATTAATGAGAATTAATTACTAATTTGTTGTTAGGTGCCGTCGAGTCGGTATCTGACTCATAGCGACCCTCTGTACAACAGGGGAAACACTATCGTCAGTGCTTCTCTGCTGTTCACAGGGTTTTCAATGGCAGATTGATTTTTGGGAGGGGGTTGCCAAGTCCTTCTCCCAAGCCTACAGCTTCTGGTGTTCCCAGGCGGTCTCCCAGACAGTTACTAGCCAGGCCCGACCTGCTTAGCTTCTGAGATCTGACGGGATCGGATGCCACAGGGCTACAGCTGCAGGCATAATTACTAATTATTATTTTACAAATTCATGAGATTATATATATGTATCACGTGCATGGCATGGTGTTGGATAGTGTTTCATCCTCTTGTATGTAGGGTCAGTTTGAGTCAAATCCTACTCAACAGTACCTAACAACAACAACAAATTGCTATTACATTGAAGGATACAAAAAAGTGCATATTATTTCCAAAATATGAATAGTTAACCACTTCAAGTGCCCTAAACAATTAACAAACGTTAACTCATTTATTCGTCTAAGTAAAATTGTTCTTTTTTTATAAGTGAGGAAAGAGAGGCACAGAAAAGTTAAGAAACTTCCTGAGGACAACAACCCAAAGGTCACAGACTTGTGATAAGAACAATGAACTCAGTAGGTTGTGCCCTTGAGCAATAGGTAATATTGTTGGAAATCTAATAAGCAAAACAAATAGTGGGACATAATACTCTAGTTTGAGGAACACAGAGAGATTTGTAGTGGCATCTAATGTCCTCATTATGAAAAGATGTTTCATGCATCATTTTTCCAAGTACTATAGTTATCATTAAATTAAAAATGAATTATTAATTCATTAGTTCTACCTAACAAGCTTCTGAGTACTTTGCAATTTCTAAAATTCAAAAAGTCACAAAGCTAAGAACATGAAGTGCTATTAGGGCAAAATCCTGGATCTCCTTGGTTTCTGCTATAAGTGCTTATCCTTGCATAATTTTAACTTCTGCAAGCAATTGGGCTTCTCTTCCTTTTCTTTAGCTACTCAATATCCTTTAGCTGCTCAATATCCTAATTTAACAGTTCACTGTCAATGAGTTGACTCTGATTTTATCTTAGATTTTAGTTTCTTAATTTCATCCTATTACTTCTAGTAATTACTTTTACATATCATTGCTCTTCCTCATATATAAAATAATGCTCTGGCCTCTTTAATATTAATCCATTTCATATTACTATAGATAGTCATCATCTTTCTCATCAATCTTGTTCCAGGAAGCTCCACATTTTTAGGGCTTTTAAATTCTTTCTCATTAATCACTTCTACTATCCTTTAAATCACCCTAGTATGTTCTTACTCTGGAGCTATTAACATCATAAGTACAAAGGTACTAAAAATATTGTTTAGCCAAGTCACTCTATTATATAATTAACAGAATTCAAGAAGGATCTAAAGTCCTGGTCTTCTAGGTAATAAGACAGACACTCCTTTTGGCCTCTCCTGTATTTAATTTTGGTACTGTATTCCATTCAGAGTTTCAGTTTCAGGCTAAGTGGATAATAACAGAGTTAATATCAGCATTTTCAAACATGAAAAGATCATATTAATCACTGAAAAAAATGCCAAATCCTGGAGGAGTGGCTGATATTATCACTTTTGTTTTCTTAAAATATGTATTTTAAATTGTTATTTTTAAAATTACATGAAAAATGAGATTAATTTGAATACGTTTTCACTACAACTTCTTAAATTATGATGTAGCTTGTGGTCCTTATCTGATGTCTTTCCTGGATTCTCGGCCTTCTGTAGAGAACAGAAAACATGCATAAGCTTTCTGGCTATTGATTTCTCCATGCAGAAGAGGCAATGCTTATTCAATGGATATAATTCCAAAGATATTGACACAAATTGGCCTTACATGTTTGATTATTGTCATTTCAACATTGGAAAATAAATGTAAATATCTTTTACTTCAAATAACTTAAGGTAAATATGATTATATAGGAAATCATATGTGGGTAGGCAGGTCTGCAAAGGTGCATGTATATCATGTATATAAATATTTGATACATATGTATATAAAAATTAAATAATGATAGATGGATGGATAGATAGATAGATAGATAGATAGATAGATAGTCACCAGTAATCTTGGACATATAGAGCTTACCTCATCAGAATGTTTAATCAGATCATTTATTTCCATCTAATGGACTAAATTATGTTATAGGAATGTATGTGTTTAAAATAATCAACATTCAATGCAATTTCAGATGATTTATCACTCTAGACTCAAGGTCATGTCTACAGATAAGCAGCAAGAATAAAGGTTGCCCAATAGCTTCCCTCTGTCAGAAGTTGTTAGAAATAGTGATAGGTTGCAATGAATTGAAATGTTGATTATTCCTTTAATAACTTCTTAGATACTAGAATCTTATAAGAATAAAAACAGAATTTTGACTGAGTTTTTAAAATAATAACATCTCTAATAAATTCCCAGATTTTATAGTCTATCAAAGTAAGAAATCTGCAAAGTATGATCATGTTTTTACCTGTGTTTACATTCATACTTTGTTGGCATGTCTTTTTTATTGCTTTCTATGATTTATTGCTCAAACATCCAATGATAAAACCACTTTGATATTTATTCTGTTACTCAGTGCAACCACAAGAATCACAAAGTAAACCTCAGTAAAAACCAAAAGTGTGGTATTTGGAATACATCTAATATGATTGCAATTGAGCATATTTCATGTAGTTATTTTAGAATTAACGGAAACTTTTTAAAATAACATTCTGATTATTTTTATAATCTATCTTAAAACATCTGTTGAAGGAAATTGTATAATGATGTTTTACACACTATGATTATGGAAATTTAAAAAAATACGTAGTAACTGGTTGTTGTTCTTAGGTGTTCTTGAGTCGGTGTCCAACTAATAGCAACCCTATGTACAACAGGTAAAACACTATTATCCGTGCTTCTCTGCTATTCATAGGATTTTCAATAGTGGATTGATTTTTGGAAGTGGATTGTTGGGTCCTTCTCCCAAGCCTACATCCAAGTACTAACCAGGGCCAACCCTGCTTAGCTTCTGAGATCTGACAGGATTGGATGACACAGTGTATGGCTGCAGGCAAGTAATGGGTTACAACCATGTTAATCATCCCTTATAAGCAGGACTACACTTTCAGTACATAGTGATACATATCCAGGTAAATTATAACTGCATTCACAGCAAATGAATTAGAAAAAGTCATTATCCCATCAGAATCATCAGCTTTAAGAGGAATATGGAATTGCTACTTTTTTCTACAGTGAGAAGTTAGAGAACTTCCAGGTACAACATATGAAACATAAAAGTTGGTTCAAAGAAGGATACTTGTGACTGAAATGTACATGGAAATATTGCTCTACAAAAACAATATTTAACTTGAACTTTGAAAGAAAGAAGGAGCCTCTCTTGGAGAGAAAGAAAGGAGTATTGGATTAGCAAGAAACGTAAGGACAGCAGCATGCACATGTAGAAGTACACAGGGTGTGAGTTCACACTTAACATGCTTCTAGGTGAATTGAATAACATAAAATTAAGAGGCAATCAAAATGACCACATGGAATGATCTGGAAAGCATAATTGGAAAGCTGGTAGAAATAGAGGGAAAATGGTATAAATGAAGATACTGAGGTGTAATTATGACCAAGACATGGCTGAGGACACCATTTGCCCCTATTTTATCTATTTTTCATAATCATCTTTTGAAGTTATGAAAAAAGAGTTTTGAAGTTACGATAAAAGGAAAACTGAAACTTCAAAGCCTTGAGGTGAAGTCACTGGCAATTTAAATGGCAAAATCAAGATTTATATTTCCTTTTATGGTAAAGATCAAATCTTCTATCATTTTTGTTGATGTAAGGGTAAACTTAAAATTGCTAGGCTTAAATTAATAGGCATTGTATATGTGATTTACTAAGATAGAAAAAAGTGATGGTGCAAATGGTACTTGCTAAATAGCAAGAGAGCCTTAAATTAAAAAAAAAATAACATTTAGAACAATTGCTATAAATAGGACAAATTGGTATAGGAGCAATAAGAAGAGCTTTGGAGAGCAACTGCTAAAGAGAAGCACACACCTAGTTTCAAAGGTTTATGTCAGAGGAAAGAGCACATCAACTTGCATTTATCCTTATCTTTTTTCACCCTTCCACCCAGTCAGGCTCCATTAAACAATGAATGAAAGTTATCAAAGTGTATTTACAATGTACCACGTCATGCACCAGTGAATTGGACTTGGCAATTTTCTGATGAAGGAATGAGATGGACAGGAATGTGCAGACACTCCTGCTGGCTGATTTATAGAGCAGTGCTGATTTTGATCTTTGAGGAGATTAGCTGTTCTGCCTTGCTGACTAAGGTGAGCTGCTTTAGAGATTAAATAAGAAACGTGTTTAAACCCCATTTTATCCATTTCCTAACATCTGAATCAATATCTCTTAAAGGTTAGAATTCACTGAGGAATACAATGTACTTTTCAAATTGCAATTATTTATAATATAAAACAGAGCAATGAAATAATTATGAAATTGATAATCCTAACATGAAGGATCTAAGAATTATAGGAATTCAAAAATTAATTCAACTGAGAGGAAAGAAACCTAGATTGCACTTAAAAATAAATTTAGGAAGAACATGTGAAAGACAATTTGGTCTGATTGGCAAGATTATTTTCATCACATTATTACTACTGCTTACCTGATTGAAACAAATTTTCTTCTAGAAAGATATCCATCGTGTATTGTGAAACAAAATGAAGACTATTCATTAAATGTACATAGACACATCATTTTACCTTTGTATTTCTGAGAGTGTCAAATTAATTGTCACCATGTGGGGTCATAAAATTTGTATATATAAATGCAGGGACCAAGCAGCGAGCAGGAGATAAGTTTCATATATAGTGTGATGGCATGTACATGCAAGCAAGGTTGAGCAATAATCAGCTAATTTGTTATTGTTCTGTAAATGTGATGCTGTGTATTAACAGGTTAAAGTAAAATGTAAGACAGGTGCCTTGGAACTCACTTTAAATTCTAGTGACCCAGTAGGCTGAGGCAGGACGATTGTGAGTTGGAGGCCACAGGAAGCCTTTGAAACTTAATGAGACTCTTTCTCACAAATAAAAAAAAAAAATTAAAAAGGAGTTGGTGTGGGTGAATCAAGTGGTGAAACAATTCCCTACAGTGTAAAGCACTGGGTTCAATGTTGAGTACGTATGGGATAAAAAGGAGGGGAAAGTTAAAGGTTTTACTGAAATTAACTGTGATTCTATAATCATTAAGCAAAATGCCTCTCCTAATAATTGTGACCTAATACATTGATAGCCTTCAGCAGTAGCCCTATGGCATCCGATTCTGTCAGATCTCAGAAGCTGGTTAAGACTTGGATGGGAGACCACCTGGGAACACCAGGTGCTATAGGCCTGGGAGAAGGACCGGGCAACCTACTCCCAAAAATCAATTTGCCATTGAAAACCCTGTGAACAGCAGGGAAGCACTGGCAATAGTTAGTGTTTCACCTGTTGTATGTAGGGTTGATATGAGTCAGCTACCAATTCGACGGCACCTAACAACAATACATTGACAATTTTTGTATTCATTAGAAAAGTCTCTTGATGCCACTCAAATTAATACAACATAGAGTAAAAGCATTTACAGAATTGTTGGTGTTATGTGCTGTCAGGTACAACTTATAATGACCCTAAGTACAACAAAACAAAACACTGCCTCCTCTGTGCCATATCCAGCCATGTCAGTGCTTCTCTGCCAGTCATAGGGTTTTCAATGGCTGATTATTTTGGGTTTGTTTTGGGAGTGGGCTTCCAGGTCATTCTCCCATTTTTGTAGTGCTGGGGATGGAACCCGTGGCCTCAGAGCACACAAAGCAAAATCTCTACCAACTGTGCTATACTCCAGCCCCTGAACGGAACTAGTATTCATGATAAATTTGTTATGTGAAAATACAAAAATGTTTTACATGAATATGTTATTTAAAAAAGATGAATTGGATATTTTCTTATTAATGTATGCATGGACTTGGAGAAAATAGAACAATTTATTCAGCAGCAGAAGACAGAAAAAGGAAAGGACCATGAGTCATGTACAAAGTGGAAAGTATATTTGGAAATAGAATGAAACAAAGGATAAAAGAGCAGAATACAGGGTATATTTTATCAGAAGAGCAAAATATGTGGGAGAAGAGGAAAAGGGCAAGAAATGAAATGGTGAATTCTATTATGGAGCAGATCTCACAATAGAAAGCCAAAGGCACGTGAGAGGTAACATGTTTTAAAATGTGTTTTGTGCTTCAAGTTTTCAAGTAGGTTTGTAAAGTTTCAGTTATTTTTCTGTTGAATAATAGCAGCATTAATAAACAATATAGTAATATTGTTTTAAGTAAGGTTTAAGAAAATTCAGTATATTTGTATCTTCAATTTTTGTATAAAGTACTCAGAGTCTTACTTTTACCTCTGTCCTGTCATATACTTTAGATGAATAATAATTTAGAAAATAATTTAAAAGTTCCATCACTGTCTTTTCAACTATATCTTGATTCTTAGAATTAAAATTGTAATTTTTAAAATATATTTTTGTGAGCCTTCATATTTGTGCAACCCACTCTTGAATATATTTTGTAAATTATTAAGAGCCATACTTTTAAGATTTTTTTACACTTACAGATATATTTCAGTGTTGCTAATGCTATCTAGGCTGTCATCTGTTGCTATTGTAGAATCATCACACCTTATTTTGATGACATTTTAATTCTTAGCATTTATGTGAAATGCATTGCACTTGATTTGTGATTGTTTTAACTGAGGCAATTCAGTAAGATTTGAGCAGAGAGGAAACAGGAGCAAAGATAAAGAGAAACACACTCATAACCTATTCTATATCAGATCTTCCCACCTTAGTCAGATATAGTCCTGATAGAAGAGATGAAGATCTGACATAACCATAATTAAAATGCATTCACATCTCCAAAGGAAAATAATTTGTTAATGACCTGACAACATGGACTCTTCATACTTTTGCCAAATATCTACTCCTAGAAATATTAGTGAATAATGAAAACTATGAGGTTTTTTTTTCATTGTTGTTATTACCTTTTTTTTGTTGCTGTGGTTTTGTTTTGTTTTTTGCTTTTTATTTTGAAATAATCACAGACTTACAGGAAAGTTGCAAAAACAGTACAAATTGTTCAAATATATGTTTCACTCAACTTTCTCTCATGTTAATATCTTAAATAAGCACAGTACATTATCCATACCAGGAACTTAACATTAGTACAATGTAATGAACCAAGCTACAAAGCTCACTTAAACTTTATCAGTTTTCCTCCCAAACGTCTTTTTTCTGTTCCAGGATCCCATATTACATATTATTGTGTCTCCTTTGCCTTCTCTAATCTATGACAATTCCTCAGTCTCTCCTTATCTTTAATGACCATGAAACTTTTTTTTTCAGTACTGAGGGGTTGTGTTGTTCTTACCTTCTTTAAAGAAAGGATTCCTTCTCTGGTGTCTTTGTCAGTGGAGATAGAGAATATCCCAATGCCATCCCCGTTGACGATGGAGTATGTCATGTCAGCATTTGAGCCAGTGTCAGCATCATTTGCCTTGATTTTCCCAACAGCTGAACCAACTTCAGCTGACTCAGGAACATACAGTTGATAGTGCTCTGCAAAATATTTCATAGTGAACTTAATAATAATATGACTTTATAATAGTAACAAACAAAATAAAGTTATTAGAGTTAAAAACAACATCAAAGACCAGTTTGAAAGATGAAAAACAATACAATTGCTGCATAAAGTGATATAATATATGTGAAGTACCACTAGTTTTGATAGTGTATCTCTTATGCCAACAGATGTAAAACTATTGATTCAATGAATCTCACTGATATATAGTAATATCAAAAAATATTTAATGTTTTTTGTGATACCAAATGTTGAGTGGAACT